>CM038677.1:56736517-56963324 GCA_021605205.1 Aegilops longissima
CGAGAATAAGATCAATATCCAGTCACCAAGGACAATAGGTTTGGAAAGAAATCTATAATCGCCCATCTTGATAGAAACATCCGGAACCACCAAACTGGAGCTCAACGTTTACAGAAATGACATCCATGGGTTTCCCCAAATGAGAAAAGTGAATTCATGCTTGGCAAAAGCGGTCTTGACATGAAACAATGCGATGCACGGTATCAAATAATACTTTTGCGGAATATCATTAGCGAAGATTACCCATTATCACATCGGAAGATTCCTCGCTTGAGCTGCATTCATCATATTGATCTTGGCATGCTTTGGATTATGTTGACCCTGCATTCTTGGAAGATTTCACGGGAGGAGGCGGGCGCCTTTGGTTGAAGCACTTGTTCATAGTGACCTTCTGCGACATTTGTTGCAAGTCACCTCGGAGGGGACGGTGGTAAGGAGCACTTGACCTTGGAGCTTGAAATTAGACTTGTTACGATAGCTTGGGTTGGGCGGGTGGGAAGATCCACGGCCTGAGTTCTTCTGCGATAAAGGCGGACGGAGGAGGAGGAAGTAGAACTTCTGCTGCTTAGCTGCCACTTGAGAGGAAGAAGAACTGAACTGCATCCGATTCTCTTCTTAGAAGCCTCACATTTGAGCTGGGCAGCTTCTTGCTTGATGCCATGTTGTAGAATTCATCATACTTTTAGGCTCCAAAAAGCACAAGAGCTAATTGCAGATCTTGTCTCGGACCACCCTGAATTGATAGATCATACTCTTTTCATCAGTGCGTCTTGCTTAGCGAAGCAGAGTTTAGGCTGGATATTGTATTGATAGAAGACATGTTGCCCTGCTTGAGATTACGGAACTCCTCACGCTTGCTCTCAACAACACTTTTGAATGTGGTGAGCTATGAAATCTTGGCGGAACTCATCCGGTAATGACCGACCTCCTCTGGAATCTTTGTATTCTGGTACCACTCGGCAGCTTGATCCTTGAGTTGAAGCGATGCAAACTTGACAAAGTCCTCGGTCGACATTGCTACAATCAAAATGCTTGCAGATGTCCACTAGCCAATTGTCGGGTCGTGGCCTCGACAAGCGAAAAGACTTGACTGATTAGCGAGGCGGTAGGAAGTAGCAAAGTGTGGCTGATTGTTGCCTTGACCTTGATTTCCTTGACCGCCTTGCCAGATGCGTTCTTGCAAGAGCTGCAAAATCATCGAGCATTGGCATTGGTGGCTGCCATGATAGCTTGCCGGGCCTCGGAGGCGGAGGTGGAGGTGGAGGTTGGATCCCCATCATTGCGATCCGAATTGGCGTTGGGAGCCATCTGAAGAGTGACATCCGTTAGTCCCTTGATGAACAAGTAGATAAGTAGAATCAGCGGATAGAAATTGCAACATATAGTGTTCACAATAAACATTGAACAAGAATGGGCGAATGAATTCAAATTTAAACATCACGTCCATTAAGGTGAAAGCCACTTAGATAAAGATATGGAAACCCACATCTTAGAAACAAATCGAATATCACAACTGAAAACAAAAGATTGGCTTCTAGAATGAGCGGAACAAACACATGATAGAATTTACGCCCAAAGTGTTAGTGGTGGGGCCCACCGGACCTGACGTATAGCGGGCGTCACGAATGACAAACAAGGCGTCCCGAATCAGCATACTAAGGTTCTTTAAGGCGTCTCGCACCCTTTAATCGACCGTGAATGGGGACCACTGGGCGTTGAACCCCAATCTCAAATCATACATCATCGGAAGAATATCACTAGCTACTAGAATTCCACCTATAAACTTCGAAACTTTCTGGTTATGCAATCTGGTGTTGGGGATCGAGGGGACACAAAATATATCACCCAAACTAACAATACCTAGATCCGGTATCCATCCGTCAACACATAACCAAAAATCCTCGGAAATCGTGTACCTCGACCTTCAAAAACATCCGTTATACAAGTCATGGCAATACTCCCTTTTCACCGATCTTGGGTTATGGGGTTATCTCACCAACAACTGTACAAAAGAGATTTCGATGTCGGCAAAACTCAGGTATTCGAGAACTGCAGCGATAAAATTGTGGCGACAACACCTCGGGCTCAACTCCGGGACCTGCCACAACCCTAAATGTCGGGAGGCACCAAGAACAATGTTCTCGTCACAAAACCATCGAACGATCCCAAGATACCACGTGATCCTAAATTTTTTTAGTGAAATTTGAGAGAAGAGTCAAAACTCTTGTGAGGATACCTCACGGAAGCGGCAAAGGGGGGTAAAAAGAATCCTACTCTCCGATATATAATCCTAAGACTCAAAACATTTTCCATTCTAAACTCAACAGCCTTGACAAACAATCAAGTAGGGGGCTCCTAAGTCGGGAAGGCTCGATACCAACATAGCATACGGATGCGGCTATATCTCCCATGTGAGGCGACTTAGAGCATAACCCATTGAAAGCAAAATCCAAGTGAGGTAATCTTCACACAACCCATGTAATACATAAGGAAAGAGATACATAGTTGGCTTCGATTCGCCACTTCATACAGTACATAAATAAACATCCATCATTGAGTACACTCAAGGTCGACTCGGAACCAAAATAAAAGAAGATACCCCAAATGCTAACGGATCCCGATCGTCCCAAGCTGAGCACCACTACTGATCATCGGGAAAAGACACATAGTAACGACCACGTTCCTCGTCGAACTCCCGTGAGCTCGGTTCGTCACTGTCTTGGCATCATCGGCCTGCAACTGTTTTGGTAGAATCTGTGAGTCACGGGGACTCGGCAATCTCACACTCATGAGATCAAGACTATTTAAGCTTATAGGAAGGACAAGTAGTAAAGTGGACTGCTGCGCAGCATATATGGTGGCTACAGCAAAAGAGCGAGAAGAAAGCAAAACGGCGTGAAGCTAATAGCGATCAAAAGTGATCTGAACTACTTCGTCGGACATAACTCCAACACCGTGTTCACTTCCCGGACTCCCGGAAGAACCATCACGGTCACCTTGATTGATTGTATTTTATTTGAGGTCAACCGGGTTTTCTACAAGGACATTAACAAATTCCCATCGACCAGCAGCGAGTGCCCGACCCACCGTCATTGCTGATCCGTCTCTCTTTGCCACACACCCGTCCGGAAGACCAAGTAAGTGCTGCTAAGGAGGCCATCGCGACAGGGATCATGATGGAGGCGGGTGAGCGTGAAGGCAAATCGGCGGACCTATGGCGCTTGATTCAGCTCTCGAGCAATGTCCAAATAAGTCGATTAAGTAAACTTGCTTTGTTAGGATATACTACGAAACTGCTTTCTTGGAGATTTCCATATCATGCCCCTGGGTGTGTGTGTCGTTGAACTTTTGTGGGGGCACTTGAGTGCACTGCTGGTGTAATCCCGAGACCATGGTCATTGCGTGCGATCGGCTATAGTCTTTATCTATGATCTTCTTCACACGACTTGGGCGGACCAAGTTGAATGGGCTTAAAACCGGTGGGGACACGCTAAGTGCACCCTTTGGGTGTAATCCTCGAGACTATGGTCATTGCGTGCGATTGACTATAGTCTAAGAACTATTTTTTTCTGCGGTGACGTGACGACTAGCCATGTTTTAGAATCATAGCCTTTTTGCCTCCTTTGGTGATTGATCAGACCAAATTGGTAAACCAGTGGGGGCACATTGAGTGCACCCGCTGGAGTGTAATCCCGAGACTCTTGTCGAATGTTTTATTCGACCGTAGTCTTAAAATGCTACTATTTTTCCTAGTCACTTTCGGAGTGATCTGTTTTGATGTCTTTTGTTGGTTGACTCTTCGTAGAAATCTGCGAGCTTGTGGCTCGCTACACTGAGTTAGAGAAAAAGCAGATTCAGCTCAACCTCGATTTGAAGCTTGCTCGGAGAACTTGCGAAAGCTTGAGGACAAAGCAAAAGGTATGGCTGGTGAGAATTTTTGCGTTGCTTGTGTTTTTCTGCTCATTCTCAACTCTGTTCTCATTGTTGCTTTGCGAGATAAGCTAGAAGAAACTTTGAAGAAGAAGGACCTTGACCTTGCGGAGAGCCTGAGAAGGCGGCTTTGGAGAAAACAAAGCTTTCGAAGCTGCCTCGGTCGACAAACTTGAAGATGAAAATGCCAAGCTGAAAGCCTCTCTTAGTGCAGCTAACAAGGAAGTCGGTCGGTGAAAACGACAAGAATATTCTATCGACAAGGTTGGCGGCTGGCGGATTAAGCGAAATGACACTGGAGGTTTATCTTGGAGGGCTCGCCAAGAAGCTGTTTCTCATGCTTGAAGGTAATTCTCTTTTATCAACTGTTTTCTCTTATCGGCTCATCATAGATCTTCATTTGAATCTGAGTTGTGTTTTCAGAATTCTGCCAAAACTTTGAAGAGGAAACCAGCCGAGTGGAAACCAGTTTGGACCCCATCAACTCTCTGTGAAGGATGAAGCTGCTATGAATGTGCTCATTTGGAGTCCGTGTTGCTATCGCGATGGATTATCTTGCTTTCATTGAAAGTTGCGATTATGGCGGATAGACTCGACTCTTTGGCCGAGCTCTCTCGGATGATCTTGAATCTTTGATGACTTCGACTGAATGAGATTCCAAGTCGAGTGCAAGAATGGAAGAAGTCATCGCGGTGTGGTCTGATGTTGCCTTATCTCTGGTTCGTGTCCACTACAAAGAAGCGAGAGACAAGCTGGTGTCTCTCAAGGTTGCCAATACCGGGAAGCCGAGTTCAGATCTTTCATGGAGACTTTCATCGCTGCTGCTACCGTATCGCCGGCAGGATCGACCTCGACCAATTTGTTGCACCTTCGATCCTCCGGGAGGTAAACTTCTAAGTCCCACTTTAAATTAGCCTCGGAATGCGAGTGGTTTACGTAACGATAAACTTTAACGGGCTTAACGCTTGAGCACCTTTGGATCCGTGGGGCGTTTATTCGAACTTGATTTTTCCTTTAACATGCTTTGTTTGCCTTTGAGAGAACTTTATTCCTCATTAGGAAGATATTCCGTTGAAATTCGATCAACTTGTGCATCTATCCTGCGGTAGAGATGGAACCAGTGCGACCGACCTTGTCGTCCTACGGATTGGATGACCACATGTTGTACTTGTGGCTCGAAGGAGGATGTAGCGTCGACCTGCACCTCGTCGTCCTTGCAGATTGGGATGGACCACCGTTGTACTTGTGGCGAAGCTCGAAGGAGGAGGTAGCGATCGACCTGCACCTCGTCGTCCTTACGGATTGGGATGAATTCCTTACTTAGGCGACAGCAGGCTGCTAAGCCCCGAGTGGGAGGTTTGCTTTCTGTCGGTGATTTTTTATTACTTAGGCAAACACTAGGCTGCAGCTAAGCCCCAGTGAGAGGTTTGCTCTCCACTCGGTAGGATTCTATTACTTAGGCGGGCTGCAGCTAAGGCCCAGTGAGAGGTTTGCTCTCCACGGTGGGATTCTGTGCCAAGGCGAGTGGGCTGCAGCTAAGCCTCCGGTGAGAGGTTTGCTCTCCACTCGGTAGGATTTCTATGCTGGCGAAACCTGGGCTGCAGCTAAGCCTCCAGTGAGAGTTTGCTCTCCACTCGGTAGGATTTCTATTACTTAGAGCCTTGGGCTGGCTAAGCCTCAGTGAGAGGTTTGCTGTCCACTCGGTAGATTTCTGTGTAACCTTTGGGCTGCAGCTAAGCCTCCAGTGAGGTTTGCTCTTCACTCGGTAGATTTCTATTACTTTGGATGCTGGTGAATCTTTGGGCTGTTATAAGCCCCAGGCGGAGGCTGGCTCACCACTCGGCGGGTTTGAATACTTGGCGAGTGCTTGGACTGCAGCTAAGCCTCGGGTGGGAGGCTGGCTCGCCACTCGGTGGGATTTTGGATACTTGGCGAGTACTTGGACTGCAGCTAAGCCTCGAGGTGGGAGGCTGGCTCCTGCTAGGATTTTGGATACTTGGCGTGCTTGGACTGCAGCTAAGCCTCCAGTGGGAGGCTGGTTCGCCACTCGGCAGGATTTTGGATACAGGCAGTGCTTGGACTGCAGCTAAGCCTCAGGTGGGAGGCTGGCTTATCACTCGGTGGGATTTTGGATGTGGCGAGTACTTGGACTGCAGCTAAGCCTCCAGTGGGAGGCTGGCTCGCCACTGGTGGGATTTTGAATACTTAGGTGGCGGATCATAGCTAAGCCCCGGTGAGAGGCTGGCTGCACTTTCGGAAAGATTTTACAAACTTAGGCGAATCGGATTAGCAGCTAAGCCACCCATGAAATTCAACAAAAGCAATATCAATCCTTTGGAAAATTATAACATTCTTGTCTTAGATAAACAAACTACAAAGTACTTTTATTACATCTCAACGAATGAGTTTTAAGTGTAAAAGGCGGAGCAGCTCCGTTCCAAGCTCGAGGCTCGTCGATCTGGCGATCAACGTTGTAGAGATGATATGCTCCGTTGTTGAGGACTCTTGTGATGATGAAGGACCTTCCCAGTGAACAAGCTTGTGTGGTTCTGTTGATCCTCGGAGGACCAAATCTCCTTCTTGGAAGGCTCGACTCTTCACATTTCTGGCATGGAATGGCGCAAAATCTTCTTGATAGATAGTCGGCGGATCAAGGCCATCTCTCTTTCCTCTTCCAAGAGGTTGGCATCTTATCGGGCTTGCTTCCTCTTGAGTATAGCTCGACTCGGCGCATTGTGAAGCAGGTCACTCGGCAGAACGCTTCAGCTCCATAAACCAGGAAGAATGGAGTTCTCCCGATCGACCGATTAGGAGTTATCCTCAATCCCGAGAGAACTGATGGAAGTTAAATCGACCCAAGCTCTGCTGCGTGTTTGAGATCACGCATCAACAGTTTCAGCCCTTTGAGAATGAGGCCGTTTGCGTTCTGCTTGTCCATTCGGCGAGGATGAGCCACGAAGCATAGTCGACCCGCGTGCCTTGAGGGCGCGAAGGCTTTGAACTTGTCATTATCAAGTTCGACCCATTGTCATTGATGATGCTATCACGGACTCCATATCTGAATATCAACTCTCATGAAGCGATAGCGGTGCATGCATCGAGGTTCTTGATGAGCAGCTTGATCCACTTAGTGAACTTGACTGCTACTAGCAAATGAGTGAAGCATACGCGGTCCTCGGCGGTCCAATCATGTCCAATCCCCAAACAGTGAAGGGCCAAGCAGGTGGAATGGTCTTCAAGGCTGAGGCTGGCTTGCGACATGTTGGAATAAATGACATCCTTCACACTTGTCGACTATTTCTTTTGCCATTTCATTTTGCTTCGGCCGATAAATCCCGCTCGGTATGCTTTAGCCACAATGGTCGAGAAGGGCGCGCGATAACCCAGAGTCCCCAGTGGATATCCTCAAGAATTATCGACCTTCTTACGGCGTAATACACTTACGGCGACTCGATCGCGCTTTCTCTGTACAATTGTCCCTTGATTCTTGTAAAGGCCTTGGATCGGCAGACGATCTGTCGAGCCTCTTCTTCGTTCTCTGGGCTCTTTCCTAAGGATATATCGATGTCTGCACTGTCCGATCGGGAGTGATGACCACAACTTCCATAATTAAGTCGACCCGGTGGGACCTCAACCAGTCGGATCATTGGCACTTTTTTGCTGCGGGGCTTCTTACGTGAAAGGATCCTCCTGCCTGATGGAACATGAATGTGTTCTAAAAATACATCCTTTGGAATGGCTTCCCTCTTGGACCCTATCTTCTTCAAATCATCATGGCTTGATTTTTGATCGGGGTATGTGATGGAGCTCTAACCTCGAACTTCTTCTCCAGCTTTCTCCTTGCATTGCAACTTTTGTCATAGCTGGGCTTGACATCCCTCCTTCATCACTTATTAACAACCAGATCTGAGTCGCCATAAACCATAAAATGGCGGACGCCAGTGAAATGGCCATCATAACCCATACAGGAGTGCTTCATATTCTGCCGTTGTTGGAAGAATCAAAGTGAATCTGGAGAACATACTTGAGCCTATCTCCTCGGGAAACCAATACAACTCTGCACAGAACGTTCAACATCTTGGAACCATCAAAGAACATAGTCCGGTGTTCGAGTGAACTTGAGTCGGAAGCTGCTGTTCAGTCCATTTGGCGAGGAAATCTGCTATTGCTTGGGACTTGATGGCTTTCTTTGCCTCGAATTTGATATCAAGGGATGGAGTTCAATCGCCCATTTGCCACTCGACCAGTTGCATCTCTGTATGAAGAATTTCCAACAAAGGCGTCGGCGGCGTAATGGAATGATCGGAGAAATAATGAGCAACTTTCTTCGTGGTCATATAGATCCCATAAACAAGCTTCGATAATGAGGATATCTTTGCTTTGCCAGGGTTAGTACTTGAAAAGATAATAAACTGGGCGTTGAACTTTGAAAGCTTTTCCTTCTTCTTCCGCTCGACCGTGAAATGCAGTACTAGCGGCTTGTCGATGGCTGGTAGCAGCAAAAACCGCCGCGATTGAACAGCACGGCTGATCGTTTGACTAATCAATTAAGTTTCTGGACGCGTGCTACGCACAGGGCGCTTCATTGAATATGGTGCCAACTTCTTTTGCAGGTTAAGCGCCGATTCCTCGCTCGGAAGCGAGAAAACCGAGTAACTTTCCACCGAGGAACTCAAATGTACACTTTGATGGATTAAGCGATATCATACCTCCTGAGATTGGCAAATGTTTCAGCAAGGTTAGTCGACAGGTCGGAACCCTTTAAATGACTTGACCACTATATCATCCATGTATGCTTCCACATTCCTGATTTGGTGAGCAAACACTGAATCATCCTCATGAATGTGGCTCGGCATTCTTAAGACCGAATGGCATGGTGACATAACGAAGCACCCGAGCGGAGTGATGAGCGCTATTTTAATCTCATCGGGTCCATGAGCCGGATCTGATGGTACCGAATAAGCGTCTAGAAAGACAACATCTCGCATCCGAGTTGAGTCGACTATTTGGTCGATCACGAGGAAGAAATGATCTTCGGGCAGGCCCGATTGATATGCTTGAAATCAATGCACATGCGCAACGACTTGTCCTTCTTGGGGACCATGACAGCGTTGGCGAGCCACTGGATTGGTAGATCTCTCGGATGAACTCGCTGCTAAGAGTCGAGCCACCTCCTGCCAATGGCCTTTCTCTTACGGGCGGCGGACCTCGAAGATACTCTTTAACTGGTTTGAATTTTGGGTCTACTCGTGGTGATGCTCAGCCAGCCCCACAGGAACACCGGCATGTCGTGAGCTTCCATGCAAAGATGTCCCAGTTCTCACGGAGGAAGCTGGATGAGCACTTCTTCCTATTTTGAGTCGAGTGTTGTTGAGATGTTGGTTGGAGCAGCGTTGGGATCGATCGGGTGAATGTGAACCTGTTTACGTCTCGCCATGATCGACTAGAATGCTGACTCCGTGGCGGGCTTCTTAGCTGCAACAAATCACTCGGATCTGCGGTTTTCGATATTCTTGTAGCTCTACCACGCTAGCGAGCATCGGCGATCTTAGAGCCTTTACGGAAGCACTCTTACGCCTTCTTCCGATTGCCCGTGACGGTGATCACGCCCTTGGGACCAGGCATCTTTAGTTTAAGATACCGTAACATGGTGGGGCCATGAAGCATACATAGCTGGTCTCCCCAGAATAGCGTGATAAAGCGCTCAAAATCCACGACCTCAAAGGTCAACTTTTCTTCGAAATGCTTTGAATCACCAAAACTACATCAAGACAATTTGGCGGTGACTCAGCCTTCTTTCGGGGAATGACTCCGTGGAAGCTCATATTCTTGTGGCGAGTGGACATTGGAATGCCCATCCCTTTCAACGTCTCGTATATAATATATTCAAACCACTACCACCATCCATCCATCGGACTTTGGTCAGTCGAGTTGCCCGACAAGCTGGGTGCGACCAACAATGCTTCCCAGGGGTGGCAATGTCGTCGGGTGATCGGCAATGGCGAATGTGATGGCGATGCAGGACCATTCAGATAATTGGGAGTCGCTGGGCAACCAAGTTTACTTCTCGATTGATAACCTTCAATCGACTTTTTGCTTCGGCGTCGGCAAAAATCATTAGGTGGAATTGACTTGGGATATCCACCATCAACATCATCTCTATCCTCAACTTTATGTCTCCTTATCCTTATCCTTGGGCTGTTTCCCTTGGAACTGCTGAATTAAACCGACAACATCGAGTGGTATGTTTCGGGTAAATGAGTTTACCCTCTTCATCTTTCTTTGTATGAATATGACATGGTAAATCCAACACATCGTTTCCATCCTGGTCTTTCACCTTCTTGGGGTTCCAAGGACCCTGGGTTTCCCCTTGAACTTTGGGTTCCACTTAAGGCCTCTCCGGGGAGCCCGGCTCGGCTTCTTGGCTTCCTTCCATGGAATTTCCTCCATTGGCCTCATTGGCCAGATTTATATTACCACTCGAAGTCGATCCTCTTCTTCACCATTTGCATATTTGGTGGCAATCTCCATCATCCGGCTCAGGGTCATATCTCGGTTCGACCAAATTTCAAACTCAATTCTCATTCTTGACACCTTCCTTGAAGGCCTGGTACTGGTGATCGAGATCGTTCTCCTTTGTGTGGTGCAAAGTGATCCACCTCTGGATATAATCCCTCAAGGTTTCACTCGACTTTTGCATACGGTACGCAACTCTGTCAAACCCGCTGGTGGTTTGCAAGTTCCTTCAAATGTCTGAAAAACACTCGGGCAAGATCTTCCCAAGTGTAAATCTTTGGGTGCTGATTCAACCGCATACACTGAACCTTCCAACATAAGAGGTAAATGCTTCATACCTCATCGTTGCCACCGCCGATCTGAACCGCTACTCGGTAATCTTCAAGCCAGTGTCGGGCTTGGATTCTCCGATGAACTTCTGACTCGATCGCCAACCTGAAATTGGGAATCACTTGCAGCCCGATGGCTCTGCTGAAACACTCTGGTCGAGACATGGACTCTGCTCTTTGGAAGGAACATCTCTATCATGGCCGTCTCGGTGAGCTCATTCTGTCGACCAAACCTTGAGCGATAATGGATCTCGCATCAAAGCCTGGCTCCACAGGGTCGGCGGAACTCTTCGTCCGGCACACTATTTTGGCGTCTGTCATCCTGCTGTAGGGTGTGATCCACCTTGGGGAGGGTGGGTACTCGGCGTCGATCATTGCGATGAATCGGTTGCTTATCTGCTTTGACCCTTGTATTGATCGTCACGCCCGGCCACGTTCCTCACACCTCGGGGCGATCTTGGACTATGGGCGGCGGAATGAATGCAGCGACGGATCGGTTGTAAACCTGTTCATGGCTGGGACACAGCCCTCGGTGATATGATGATCCATTACTTCATCATGTGAAGCATAGTGGGTGTCTGGCGCCTCAGTATAGGGCTATATCACGGCGTAGCTCATATGAGCTTTGTCTCTTGTGTTCGGCCCGGCCAGGTTTCTTGTATCCGCGGCGGTAATCATCCAGCGTCGTTGGGCGCCCACACGATCCGTGGATCGATCTTGTATGTTTGCCTTATCCTCCAATATATCTTGCAAGTCCGCACGTTTTCCGTGCCTTGGTACTTTGGCGGCGTCGGGGTGTGGCTTGGCGGAGGGCCGAGAGGCTTCTCTGTCGCTGACCCGCAGGGTGGCCGATCTGCCATGTCGTCTTGCTGGTGACTTGGGTGCTTCCTCCTCTGATCGAGGCAGCGGCCTGCGTTTGGGGTAGCTTTTGGAGGGCGTTCGAGTTCATACTCTTGGCTGCAAGGACTTGATCCATCATCGACTAGCAGGTCTTGGTCAGCTCTAAGCTGTTGATGCTTTCTTGAGGCTGCTTGCCGTGGCTATAAGCCAGCGTTTGAAACACTCCTGTTCGGCGGGATCCTCGAGCACGCCAAATTCGTCGTCGTCGAGGCTTGCCTCATCTTCGGAGGGAGCATAATTATCGTCCTCGACCTCTCTTTCTGCCGCCCGTCGTGCGGACTTGCTTCTCCCTCCTCCCGCTGGAGTCCTGCTGGAGGGTTGTCTTCGTCTTGTCCGGTGTTATTATCTCCGTGCGGAATCACCGCTTTCTTTGTGGCGGGATTTAGGCGGTGCGCTGGCGTCGGCGCTCGATTGCTTTTTGGAGGGGTCATCCTCCGTTGTTCCATTGCCGTTCCCATCTTTTGGGATATCCACCATGTATATGTCGTATGACGAGGTGGCCTTCCGGTGCCACAGTGGCGCTGGGTCTTGGTCGTCTCCGGCATCGTCGTCCATACCGCCGATGTCTTGGTCGAAGTCGAGCATGTCGGTTAAATCATCGGCAGTGGCTACAAAGTGGGTGGTGGGTGGGCGTTGAATTTCTTCGTCGTCCGTATCGCAACCTTCTGTCCGTAGTCGGGCAGGGCTCTCCGAATAAAGAGAGACTTTAGTGAATTCAGGATGTCGCCAAAGGCGAGTGCTGAAAGATGTCCGTGCAGTGAACTCCATGACGGCGCCCAATCGGATTCGATTGGCGGGGCGCTGAGGTTGGAGTCCGGAGAGGAGTCCGGCACCACAGAGTCAGGTCTTCGCAAAGGACAGGGATGGAGTTGGCTCAATCACCGTAGAGATTGTAGCCCGGCGGTGTCCAACCACTTGTCCTCGGTCGGGGAATCCGCTCGGATCAAGGGTCGGGCGGATGCTGGTGTGGCCCTCGTGGCACTGTTTGGCTCTGAGCTAGATCATGCCCATCGAGACAGTGTGGCACGCTTGGCTGCGGCTCGAATCCGTCGAAGATAAAGTCTCCGTGGATGTCGGTCGTATAGTTCAAACTTCCAAATCTGACCCGGTGGCCAGGGGCGTAGCTTTCGATCTGCTCCAGATGGCCAAGCGAATTGGCCCGCAGTGCAAAGCCGCCGAATACGAAGATCTGTCCGGGGAGAAAAGTCTCACCTTGGACCGCGTCGTTGTTGATGATTGAAGGAGCCATCGGGCCTATCGGTGACGACACAGAGGAACTCTCAATGAAAGCACCAATGTCGGTGTCAAAACCGGCGGATCTCGGGTAGGGGGTCCCGAACTGTGCGTCTAGGCGGATGGTAACAGGAGACAAGGGACACGATGTTTTGCCCAGGTTCAGGCCCTCTCGATGGAGGTAATACCCTACTCCTGCTTGATTAATATTGATGATATGGGTAGTACAAGAGTAGATCTACCACGAGATCAAGGAGGCTAAACCCTAGAAGCTAGCCTATGGTATGATTGTTGTTCGTCCTACGGACTAAAACCCTCCGGTTTATATAGACACCGGATAGGTTAGGGTTACAAAGAGTCGGTTACAATGGTAGGAGATCTACATATCCGTATCGCCAAGCTTGCCTTCCACGCCAAGGAAAGTCCCATCCGGACACGGGATGAAGTCTTCAATCTTGTATCTTCATAATCTTGGAGTCCGGCCGTGACGGTAGTTCGGCTATCCAGACACCCCCTAGTCCAGGACTCCCTCATGGAGCGTGAGCTGTACACAGGGCGAGCGTCCGGTGGGGAATTGTCATCATGCTCCCAAGTGACGAGCAGGACGACGGTGGCAGAGGAGGCGGCAACAACGGCAGATTAGACATCGAAAAGTGGCAAAGAACCTTCCCCAACCAGAAGGACGATGGCGCAGGTCCTGACCCCATGGGCGGTGGCATCTCTAGGGTGGATTGGTTGGACCTGGCAAAGTCAGATAGCGACTAAGTTTTCGATAGATTTAAGTTTTAGTTTATGTTTAAGTTCATATTTTACTATCGATTTAAACTAGACTATGTTTTGCTGGATGGTAATGTAAATTAGTCCTATGTGTCAAATTTTGGTTTAGACTAGACTATGTTTTATCTATCCAAATTCAATCTTCACTTGACCGAATCCTCATCTATTTTTAAGGGGATTGGTTAGAGTTGCTCATAGTACCCCCATAAAACAAAATATTTACTCGAACCAATCATCATATAATCCAATCTTATGCACGCAATCGGGTTAGTAACCGCCACCGTAAACTTCAAGTCTAGCGGCCACGCTCCGAGGCGGACAAGGCGATTAGGGCTCAACTGACTCTCGTCGGCGCCATCACCGGTCTACTTTGTCCTTGATGGCCTTAAGACCATGGAGGCATGGTGGATCTTGGTCTTACCGATGGGAGGGATCCAACTCCATTTCTAATTAGATTTTTCAGTTCGAATAGGATTTGTGTCCTACTCATGAAGGCGAGACAGCGATGGCTCACTACAAATGGAACAAGGTCCTTCTCGCCTTGTCCCTATCCAATGGTGCATCTAGCATTGCTAGTAGGTGTGTGTGTGTGGAGGTGTTTCTTCGACAAATCTTGCAGGATTCGGTCGGTAGTGATTTTTTTATTGAACTGTTGGATCCCGTCTTTGTCCGTGTGTTTACACGTTGGAACCCTCCTGTCTAAGCTTCTCTTGATCAACAACAATTGTTGTTTTGGTGTGCTGGTACTGTGGGGCCTTATCACGATGACTTGTTAATTTTTTACTACAACAAAGTGTGTCTGACTTCAGTGAAGAAGTGGCAAATCATTTTTTAGTGGGAAAAAATGATGAGTCGTCGCATAGATTTAGAGTTGTTGTTGGAGCTGCTCTTTGGGCCCCAAAGACCAAAAAGAGTAGTATTACTCACGATAACATTTTTGGTTTGCTGTTGGAGATGCTCTTACAATCGACAAAAAACTAGATACCCATTTTTCAAAACAACATGAAACTCAAAAATCGTGGGGAGGAGCTCGGCGGGGATGGAGATGAAACTATATCTAACGGGGTGGAAGTTCAGGGGTGGCGATGTGATGCTCAGTGGCGGGCAACTAGGTGAATCCGATAGTGTGAAGCATGGTTGATGGCCGTAATTAGACAAGATCTGGCTGTGACACAAGCTCGGCGATAGTGATCCTCCGAGAGTGGAGGGGTGGCAATGGCTGCAG
This sequence comes from Aegilops longissima, assembly GCA_021605205.1. Classification (NCBI taxonomy): domain Eukaryota; kingdom Viridiplantae; phylum Streptophyta; class Magnoliopsida; order Poales; family Poaceae; genus Aegilops; species Aegilops longissima. Next base: position 56,751,428 of record CM038677.1, read on the forward strand.
TCAAAATTGTTCGGCACAGCGGCGATGAAAGTTCATGGAGCAAGAGTTGGGCTTGGCGCCATTACTTTGGGGTATTTTCTTTAGGTGATAGTGAAGGAAATATTCCCTAGAGGCAATAATAAAGTTGTTATTTTATATTTCCTTATTCATGATAAATGTTTATTATTCATGCTAGAATTGTATTAACCGGAAACTTGATACATGTGTGAATACATAGACAAAACACCGTGTCCCTAGTATGCCTCTACTTGACTAGCTCATTAATCAAAATGGTTAAGTTTCCTAGCCATAGACATGTGTTGTCATTTGATGAACGGGATCACATCATTAGGAGAATGATGTGATGGACAAGACCTATCCGTTAGCTTAGCATAATGATCGTTTTATTGCTACTACTTTCTTCATGTCAAATACATATTCCTCCGACTACGAGATTATGCAACTCCCGGACACCGGAGGAATGCCTTGCATACTATCAAATGTCACAACATAACTGGATGATTATAAAGATGCGCTACAGGTATCTCCAAAGGTGTTTGTTGGGTTGGCATAGATCGAGATTAGGATTTGTCACTCAGAGTATCGGAGAGGTATCTCTGGGCCCTCTCAGTAGTGCACATCATATGAAAAGTCTTGCAAGCAATGTGACTAATGAGTTAGTTGCGGGATGATGCATTACGGAATGAGTAATGAGACTTGCCGATAACGAGATTGAACTAGGTATGAAGATACCAACAATCGAATCTCGGGCAAGTAACATACCGATGACAAAGGGAATGACGTATTTGACATAGAAGTTCGACTGATAAAGATCTTCGTAGAATATGTGGGAACCAATATGAGCATCCAGGTTCCACTATTGGTTATTGACCGGAGAGGAGTCCCAGTCATGTCTACATAGTTCTCGAACCCGTAGGGTCCGCACGCTTAACGTTCGATGACGATATGTATTATATGAGTAATGTGTTTTGGTGACCGAAGGATGTTCGGAATCCCGGATGAGATCACAGACATGACGAGGAGTTTCGAAATGGTCGAAAGGTAAAGATATATATATTGGAAGGTTGTATTCGGATACCGGAAGGGTTCCGGAGTGTATCGGGTACATACCGGAGTATCTTGGAGGGTTACGAACCCTCCCCTGGTGGAAGATTTGGGCCATATGGGCCATAGGAGGGAGGCACACCAGCCCATAAATTTGCGCGCTTCACCGTGGGGAAACCGAATTGGACAAGGGTGAAGGCGGCGCTGTCGTGGTTCTAAGTCCGACAAGAGAATGGGGGTAGGTATGGAGAGGCAAGATCCTAGCTATGGAGTAGTTGTATACGCAAGAGATTTACGAGTTCAGGCCCTTCTCGGAGAAGTAACAGCCCTCGTCTGGAGCCCCGAGGCGGTTGACTGGATTATCTGCGTATGTGTTCTGTGGGTGCGAACCCTTCTACCCGTGGAGGGTGGCTTATATAGAGTGCGCCAGACCCCAGCCAGCCCATGTGAGAGGGTTTAAGGTGCGTTAAGGCTAGGCGTTCTGGTAGCGCCCTACATAAAGTGTCATTAAGGTCATAAAGACTATTTAACTACAGACCGTTTGGACACCGAGTGGCTCTTGGACTCTTGGTGGTCGAGTGGGTCTTCATAGTCGAGTGTCTTTGAATCTGTCGAGTGGTAGTCCACCAAGTCGACTGGAAGGCTGCTTCTCTTGTGAGTGTCCTTGTGGAGGGTACCTTTGGGCAGGTCTATGACCCTACCCCAGGTACATGACTTCATCATTAGCCCCCGAATGGATCGAGGTTTGAGTGAGGAAGGAGTTGATAATCTTTCCGACCTGTTCTTCGTGTTGTGAGTGCGTCTTACTCTGGATCAACGACCTTTTGGTGATGGCATCAACCTTTCTTTCAGTCGCCTTGATCCATTCTTCACGTTTGTCGAGTGAACTTTGTGAACCTGAAGGTTTCCGAGCGACGGATCTGAAGAAATCTGTTATCTGACGAGTCGCTCTGCAGTTAGCGGATTTCACGGGATCCGAATTTTGGGAAGCGCGCGAAGCGGAGAAAACCGCGGCACTCGGATGGGATAAGACGATGACGCCTCGATCTTCGCGCCGCCTTTTTCGCCACGTATCGCGTGCGCGCCTGTTGCGGGATCGTGACAAGATTGCCTAGGCCTACCGGTCAGCCACTCGGAAGCGACCCCATATAAGGCGTTGGACCGGGCATTTTGAATAGTGCGCCCTCAGATTTCCCCTCTCTCTACCTCCGAAACTTTCTTGCCACGCTCTTCGTCCGCCCAGCGCCGTAGCTCAGTTCCTTTTTCGCCGGCGACCATGGTGAAGGACAAGACCGCCGCCCTCGAACGGGTGAAGAAGACGGCGGCGAAGGCCAAGGGGAGAGCGCCCAGTCGAGGCGGATCCTCTTCGCGGTCCAAGCTGCCGCAGGGCTGGGTCCAAGGGGACTGGATCCGGTCGACCATCACCGAAAAAGACCTCACCAATCTGGCCAATGAAGGACTGATCCCCCACGGGTCGGCGAGGCTTCCGGGCACGGAGTGGCAACCGCAGCCAGAAGAGGGTGAGTGCGTCCTCTTGGCCACCCACGTAGATAGGGGGTTTTCTTTGCCGCCAAATCCTTTTTTCCGGGGGTTTCTGAACTTCTTTGGAGCGCAACTCCACCATTTCACCCCGAACTCCATTGTGTATCTGGCTGCTTTCGTTTCGCTCTGCGAGAATTTCCTGGGTTGTCGACCGCATTGGGGTCTTTTCAAGCATATATTCACCTGTCGCTCTCAGACGGTGAAGAAAACGAGCCCGAATGACGAAAAGACCCAAGTAATCCAAATGTGTGGGGGACTCGGAGTCCAGATGAGGGGGAAGAGCGCTTTTCCAGCTATGACTCTCCCTGACTCGGTTAGAGGGTGGCAGTCGACCTGGTTTTACTGCCAAGACCAGCCGACGCCGGGGCAGTCGACTGGGCTCCCTCCTTTCTCCATGAGTCGAGTGAACAAGCCGTCTTCCCTGAAGGTGTTGCCAGAGGAAAAGGCCCAAGTGAAGCTTCTGATGGAGCGTGTAGTCCAGCTTATTCATGAAGGGGTGACCGGCATGGATCTCCTGGAGGTTTTTCTCTGATGGCGTATCCAGCCACTCCAATACCGAGGTCATCCGATGTGGATGTACTCCGGTACGGATGATACCACTCGGGTCCATCTGGAGGAGGTTGACGACGCCATACTGGAGAAGTGGACGACTGCCATCACAGGAAATAAAGACAACCCTCGCGGAGCTAGGAGGATTCCAGCACTCGACCAGAGTTACCAACCAGACAAGGTATCATTATTTATCTTTGACTGTGATTCTGCTTCATTCATTCTGTTTTGATGTCAATTTCGTCGACTGACTGTCACCTTATTTTGTTGTCTTCCAGGTCACCACCGAGATGTACTCGATGCCCAACGGGGCGCAGGAAGTAGCCGAAGAAGAAGAAGGAAGTGGAGGTGAGAGTCCGGAGGAATGGGAGTCCAACGGCGAAGAGGATGAGGAGGATGACAACTCTGATGATGAGGAGGAGGAGGAAGAAGAGGAGGAAGACGTCGACCCTCCTCGCTCGGAAGGAAGGTCCAAGTCGATGCACGACCCGATGGCCGGGTGCGGAAAAGCTGTTGTGCCCACCGGTCAGTCGATGAAGCGACCTAGGACAACTTCTCCCGCGCCGACTGAGAAGCCGCCGAAGCAAGCTCGAGCGACGTCGTCGAAGCCGGCGAAGGCCCTGCCTAAGATGCGAATGGTCATCCCCACCATCTCCGGGTAACCAACAGAACCTTGCATTTCCTTTTTCAACATGAGTGAATTTTTAGTCGACTCGATGACTGATCAGCCGACTAATGAAATCTGCAGCGCCGCTACCTCCGAGACTTCCGCCAAGCACGATGACCAGGAAATGGAGGATGCGGCCACTTCCAATCTTGGTAAGATCTCTGAGATTTCACTTTTAATCGATCGAAGCTTTTTAGTCGATTGGCTTCAATGTTTATTTCTGGACCTCTCTTGCAGTTCCGCCTGACGTCATTGATCTTCCTGATGATGACGAGGAAGCGCCATTGAGGAAGAGGAGGAACAAGAAAGTGCCTGCTGGCAAGGCTGCTCAAGTTGCTGCGACTCCTGAGACATTGATTTCCGAGGGAGGCAATCCCACTCGACTTCAGATCTTTGCTGTACCAGCAGCGAGTGCCCGACCCACTTCGTCGATTGCTGATCCACCGCTCTCTTTGCCACACACCACGTCCCCGAAGACCAAGTAAGTGCTGCTAAGGAGGCCATCGCGAGCAGGGATCATGATGGAGCGGGTGAAAGCGGCGAGAGGCAAGTCAGCGGCCTATGACGCTTGATTCAGCTCTCGAGCAATGTCCAAGTAAGTCGATCGTCGCTTGCTTTGTTAGGATATACTACCTGAAACTGCTTTCTTACGGAGATTTCCATCTCTGTACACCCACCGGGTGTGTGTGTCGTTGAACTTTTGTGGGGCACGCTGAGTGCACCCACCGGTGTAGTCCCGAGACCATGGTCGATTGCGTGCGATCGGCTATGGTCTTTATGCTGTGATCTTCTTCACACGACTTGGACGGACCAAGTTGAATGGAATGTAAAACCGTGGGGCACGCTAAGTGCACCCAGGGTGTAGTCCTCGAGACTATGGTCATTGCGTGCGATTGACTATAGTCTAAAGAACTATTTTTTTATCGCGGTGACGGCGACGACTAGCCATGTTTTTAGAATCATAGCCTTTTTGCCTCCTTTGGTCGATCGATCGAACCAAATTGGTAAACCAGTGGGGGCACGCTGAGTGCACCCGCTGGGTGTAATCCCGAGACTCTTGTCGAATGTTTTATTCGACCGTAGTCTTAGAAATGCTACTATTTTTCCTTAGTCACTTTCGGAAGTGATCTGTTTTGATGTCTTTTGTTGGTTGACTCTTCGTAGAAATCTCATGAGCTTGTGGCTCGCTACACTGAGTTAGAGAAAAGCAGATTCAGCTCAACCTCGATTTGAAGCTTGCTCGGAGAACTTGCGAAAGCAGGACAAAGCAAAAGGTATGGCTGGTGAGAATTTTGACGATCGCTTGTGTTTTTCTGCTCATTCTCAACTCTGTTCTCATTGTTGCTTTGCGAGATAAGCTAGAAGAAACTTTGAAGAAGAAGGACCTTGACCTTGCGAGAGGCCGGAATGCGGCTTTGGAGAAAACAAAGCTCATTGAAGAGAAGCTTGCCTCAGTCGACAAACTTGAAGATGAAAATGCCAAGCTGAAAGCCTCTCTTGACGCAGCTAACAAGGAAGTCAGTCGACTGAAGAACGACAAGAATATTCTATCTGACAAGGTTGGCCAGCTGGCGGGTAAGCGAAATGACCTGGAGGTTTATCTTGGAGGGCTCGCCAAGAAGCTGTTTCTCATGCTTGAAGGTAATTCTCTTTTATCCAACTGTTTTGCTCTTATCGGCTCATCATACGATCTTCATTTTGAATCTGAGTTGTGTTTTCAGAATTCTGCCAAAACTTTGAAGAGGAAACCAGCCGAGTGGAAACCAGTTTGGACCCCATCAACTCTCCTGTGAAGGATGAAGCTGCTATGAATGTGCTCCGACTGGAGTCCCGTGTTGCTATCGCAGTGGATTATCTTGCTCGACTGAAAGTTGCAGTGTCGCGGATAGACTCGACTCTTTGGCCAGAACAGACTCTCCAGGATGATCTTGAATCTTTGATGACTCGACTGAATGAGATTCCAAGTCGAGTGCAAGAATGGAAGAAGTCGTCTGCCAGGTGTGGTGCTGATGTTGCCTTATCTCTGGTTCGTGTCCACTACAAAGAAGCGCAAGAGGACAAGCTGGTGTCTCTCAAGGTTGCCAATACCAGGAAGCACGAGTTCAGATCTTTCATGGAGACTTTCATCGCTGCTGCTACCCGTATCGCCGACGGGATCGACCTCGACCAATTTGTTGCACCTTCCAGTCCTCCGCCGGAGGAGTAAAAAACTTCTAAGTCCCACTTTAAATTAGCCTCGGAATGCCGAGTGGTTTCTGTAACCGATAAACTTTAACAGGCTTAACGCCTGAGCACCTTTGGATCCGTAGGACGTTTATTCGAACTTGATTTTTCCTTTAACATGCTTTGTTTGCCTTTGAGAGAACTTTATTCCTCATTCGGAAGATATTCCGTTGAAATTCCAGTCAACTTGTGCTTCATCTATCCTGCAGGTAGAGATGGAACACAGACTGCGACCGACCTTGTCGTCCTTACGGATTGGGATGAACCACATGTTGTACTTGTGGCGAAGCTCCGAAGGAGGATGTAGCAGTCGACCTGCACCTCGTCGTCCTTGCAGATTGGGATGGACCACACGTTGTACTTGTGGCGAAGCTCCGAAGGAGGAGGTAGCAGTCGACCTGCACCTCGTCGTCCTTACGGATTGGGATGAATTCCTTACTTAGGCGAGCACTGGGCTGCACCTAAGCCCCCGAGTGGGAGGTTTGCTTTCTAATCGGTAGGATTTTTATTACTTAGGCAAACACTAGGCTGCCGCTAAGCCCCCGAGTGAGAGGTTTGCTCTCCACTCGGTAGGATTTCTATTACTTAGGCGAGCACTGGGCTGCAGCTAAGCCCCCGAGTGAGAGGTTTGCTCTCCACTCGGTAGGATTTCTGTTACTTAGGCGAGCACTGGGCTGCAGCTAAGCCTCCGAGTGAGAGGTTTGCTCTCCACTCGGTAGGATTTCTATTACTTAGGCGAGCACTGGGCTGCAGCTAAGCCTCCCAGTGAGAGGTTTGCTCTCCACTCGGTAGGATTTCTATTACTTAGGCGAGCACTGGGCTGCAGCTAAGCCTCCGAGTGAGAGGTTTGCTGTCCACTCGGTAGGATTTCTATTACTTAGGCGAGCACTGGGCTGCAGCTAAGCCTCCGAGTGAGAGGTTTGCTCTTCACTCGGTAGGATTTCTATTACTTTGGATGCTCGAGGCGAATCTTTGGGCTGTTATAAGCCCCCGAGCGGGAGGCTGGCTCACCACTCGGCAGGGTTTGAATACTTAGGCGAGTACTTGGACTGCAGCTAAGCCTCCGGGTGGGAGGCTGGCTCGCCACTCGGTAGGATTTTGGATACTTAGGCGAGTACTTGGACTGCAGCTAAGCCTCCGAGTGGGAGGCTGGCTCACCACTCGGTAGGATTTTGGATACTTAGGCGAGTACTTGGACTGCAGCTAAGCCTCCGAGTGGGAGGCTGGTTCGCCACTCGGCAGGATTTTGGATACTTAGGCGAGTACTTGGACTGCAGCTAAGCCTCCGAGTGGGAGGCTGGCTCGCCACTCGGTAGGATTTTGGATACTTAGGCGAGTACTTGGACTGCAGCTAAGCCTCCGAGTGGGAGGCTGGCTCGCCACTCGGTAGGATTTTGAATACTTAGGCGAAGCGGATCCGCAGCTAAGCCCCCGAGTGAGAGACTGGCTACACTGGAAAGATTTTTTTACAAACTTAGGCGAATCGGATTCGCAGCTAAGCCACCCACTGGGGGAAATTCCAACAAAAAGCAATATCAATCACTGGGAAAATTATAACATTCTTGTCTTAGATAAACAAACTACAAAAGTACTTTTATTACATCTCAACCGAATGAGTTTTAAGTGTAAAAGGGGCGGAGCAGCTCCGCGTTCCAAGCTCGAGGCTCGTCGATCTGGCGATCAACGTTGTAGAGATGATATGCTCCGTTGTTGAGGACTCTTGTGATGATGAAGGGACCTTCCCAAGTGGGAGCAAGCTTGTGTGGTTTCTGTTGATCCACTCGGAGGACCAAATCTCCTTCTTGGAAGGCTCGACTCTTCACATTTCTGGCATGGAATCGACGCAAATCTTGCTGATAGATAGTCGAGCGGATCAAGGCCATCTCTCTTTCCTCTTCCAAGAGGTTGACGGCATCTTGTCGGGCTTGTTCTGCTTCCTCTTCAGAGTATAGCTCGACTCGAGGCGCATTGTGAAGCAGGTCACTCGGCAGAACCGCTTCAGCTCCATAAACCAGGAAGAATGGAGTTCTCCCAGTCGACCGATTAGGAGTTGTCCTCAATCCCCAGAGAACTGATGGAAGTTCGTCGACCCAAGCTCCTGCTGCGTGTTTGAGATCACGCATCAACCGAGGTTTCAGCCCTTTGAGAATGAGGCCGTTTGCACGTTCTGCTTGTCCATTCGACTGAGGATGAGCCACCGAAGCATAGTCGACCCGCGTGCCTTGAGAGGCGCAGAAGGCTTTGAACTTGTCATTATCAAAGTTCGACCCATTGTCAGTGATGATGCTATGCGGAACTCCATATCTGAATATCAACTCTCTGATGAAGCTGATAGCAGTGCATGCATCGAGGTTCTTGATGGGCTTGGCTTCGATCCACTTAGTGAACTTGTCGACTGCTACTAGCAAATGAGTGAAGCCGCTTCGCCAGTCCTCGCCGGTCCAATCATGTCCAATCCCCAAACAGTGAAGGGCCAAGCAGGTGGAATGGTCTTCAAGGCTGAGGCTGGCTTGTGCGACATGTTGGAATAGAACCGACATCCTTCACACTTGTCGACTATTTCTTTTGCCATTTCATTTGCTTTCGCCAATAAAATCCCGCCGGTATGCTTTAGCCACAATGGTCCGAGAGGACGCATGATGGCCACAGTCCCCAGTGGATATCCTCAAGAATTATCGACCTTCTTCCGGCGTAATACACTTCGGCGACTCGATCGCGCTTTCTCTGTACAATTGTCCCTTGATTACTGTAAAGGCCTTGGATCGACGGACGATCTGTCGAGCCTCTTCTTCGTTCTCTGGGAGCTCTTTCCTAAGGATATATGCGATGTACGGCACTGTCCAGTCGGGAGTGATGACCACAACTTCCATAATTAAGTCGACCACGGCCGGGACCTCAACTTCACTCGGATCATTGGCACTTTTTTGCTGCGGGGCTTCTTCTGTGAAAGGATCCTCCTGCACTGATGGAACATGAATGTGTTCTAAAAATACATCACTGGGAATGGCTTCCCTCTTGGACCCTATCTTCTTCAAATCATCCGCAGCTTGATTTTTCAGTCGGGGTATATGATGGAGCTCTAACCCCTCGAACTTCTTCTCCAGCTTTCTCACTGCATTGCAATAACCTGTCATAGCTGGGCTTCTGACATCCCACTCCTTCATCACTTGATTAACAACCAGATCTGAGTCGCCATAAACCATAAGGCGACGGACGCCGAGTGAAATGGCCATGCGCAACCCATACAGGAGTGCTTCATATTCTGCTTCGTTGTTGGAAGAATCAAAGTGAATCTGGAGAACATACTTGAGCCTATCTCCTCGGGGGGAAACCAATACAACTCCTGCACCAGAACCGTTCAACATCTTGGAACCATCAAAGAACATAGTCCAGTGTTCCGAGTGAACTTGAGTCGGAAGCTGCTGTTCAGTCCATTTGGCGAGGAAATCTGCTATTGCTTGGGACTTGATGGCTTTCTTTGCCTCGAATTTGATATCAAGGGGATGGAGTTCAATCGCCCATTTTGCCACTCGACCAGTTGCATCTCTGTTATGAAGAATTTCCAACAAAGGGGCGTCGCTGACGACTGTAATGGAATGATCAGAGAAATAATGAGCAACTTTCTTCGTGGTCATATAGATCCCATAAACAAGCTTCTGATAATGAGGATATCTTTGCTTTGACGGGGTTAGTACTTCAGAAAGATAATAAACTGGGCGTTGAACTTTGAAAGCTTTTCCTTCTTCTTCCCGCTCGACCGTAAGTACGGTACTAACGACTTGTCCAGTGGCTGCAATGTAAAGCAGCAAAGGCTCCTTGCTGATTGGAGCAGCAAGCACCGGCTGGGTGGAGAGCAGAGCTTTGAGCTCTGCGAACGCTGCATTAGCTTCTAGAGTCCACTCGAACTTGTCTGACTTCTTCATCAGTCGGTAAAGAGGCAATGCCTTTTCACCGAGGCGAGAGATGAATTGACTTAAAGCGGCCAAGCATCCAAAGAAGTTTCGGACATCGTGCACACGCGAGGCGCTTCATTCGAGTATGGTGCCAACCTTTTCTGGGTTAGCATCGATTCCTCGCTCGGAAACGAGAAAACCGAGTAACTTTCCACCAGGAACTCCAAATGTACACTTTGATGGATTAAGCTTGATATCATACCTCCTGAGATTGGCAAATGTTTCAGCAAGGTCAGTCAACAGGTCGGAACCCTTTCGTGACTTGACCACTATATCATCCATGTATGCTTCCACATTCCGACTGATTTGAGTGAGCAAACACTTCTGAATCATCCTCATGAATGTGGCTCCGGCATTCTTAAGACCGAATGGCATGGTGACATAACAGAAGCACCGAGCGGAGTGATGAGCGCTGTTTTAATCTCATCGGGTCCATACTGAGCGGATCTGATGGTACCCGGAATAGGCGTCTAAGAAAGACAACATCTCGCATCCCGCAGTTGAGTCGACTATTTGGTCGATGCGAGGAAGAGGGAAATGATCTTTCGGGCAGGCCCGATTGATATGCTTGAAATCAATGCACATGCGCAACGACTTGTCCTTCTTGGGGACCATGACAACGTTGGCGAGCCACTCGGAGTGGTAGATCTCTCGGATGAACTCTGCTGCTAAGAGTCGAGCCACCTCCTCGCCAATGGCCTTTCTCTTCTGGACGGCGGACCTCCGAAGATACTCTTTAACTGGTTTGAATTTTGGGTCTACTCGTAGGCGATGCTCAGCCAGCCCCCTGGGAACACCCGGCATGTCAGCAGGCTTCCATGCAAAGATGTCCCAGTTCTCACGGAGGAACTGGATGAGCGCTTCTTCCTATTTTGAGTCGAGTGTTGTTGAGATGTTGGTTGGAGCAGCGTTGGGATCAGTCGGGTGAATGTGAACCTGTTTCGTCTCGCCAGTCGACTGGAATGCTGACTCCGTAGCGGGCTTCTTAGCTCGCAACAAATCACTCGGATCTGCAGTTTTCTGATACTCTTGTAGCTCTACCACTGCTAACTGAGCATCGGCGATCTTAGAGCCTTTCTGGAAGCACTCTTCTGCCTTCTTCCGATTGCCCGTGACAGTGATCACGCCCTTGGGACCAGGCATCTTTAGTTTAAGATACACGTAACATGGTCGGGCCATGAAACGCACATAAGCTGGTCTCCCCAGAATAGCGTGATAAGCGCTCTGGAAATCCACGACCTCAAAGGTCAACTTTTCTTCCCGGAAATGCTTTGAATCACCAAAAACTACATCAAGAGCAATTTGGCCGAGTGACTCAGCCTTCTTTCCAGGAATGACTCCGTGGAAGCTCATGTTACTGGCACTGAGTCTGGACATTGGAATGCCCATCCCTTTCAACGTCTCCGTATATAATATATTCAAACCACTACCACCATCCATCTGGACTTTGGTCAGTCGAGTGCCTTCGACAACTGGGTCGACCAACAATGCTTGCCTCCCAGGGGTGGCAATGTGCGTCGGGTGATCGGTGATGTCGAATGTGATGGCGATGCAGGACCATTTCAGATAATTGGGAGTCGCCGGAGCAACCAAGTTTACTTCTCGATTGATAACCTTCAATCGACTTTTGCTTTCGACGTCAGCAAAAATCATTAGGGTGGAATTGACTTGGGGATATCCACCATCACTGTCATCTCTATCCTCAACTTTGTCTGTCTCCTTATCCTTATCCTTGGGCTGTTTCCCTTGGAACTGCTGAATTAAGAGCCGACACTGTCGAGTGGTATGTTTCGGGTAAATGAGTTTACCCTCTTCATCTTTCTTTGTATGAATATGACATGGTAAATCCAACACATCGTTCCCATCCTGGTCTTTCACCTTCTTGGGGTTCCAAGGACCCTTGGGTTTCCCCTTGAACTTTCCTGGGTTCACTGCCAAGGCCTCTCCGGGAGCCGCCGCTCGACTTTAAACCACCTTCCATTGGAATTTCCTCCGCCGGCCTCATTGGCGGCAGATTTATATTTACCACTCCGAAGTCGATCCTCTTCTTCACCATTTGCATATTTGGTGGCAATCTCCATCATCCGGCTCAGGGTCATATCTCCGGTTCGACCAAATTTCAAACTCAATTCTCTGTTCTTGACACCTTCCTTGAAGGCACAGACTGCCTGGTGATCAGATACGTTCTCCACTGTGTGGTGCAAAGTGATCCACCTCTGGATATAATCCCTCAAGGTTTCACTCGACTTTTGCACGCACGACTGCAACTCTGTCAAACCCGCTGGTCGTTTGCAAGTTCCTTCAAATGTCCTGACAAACACTCGGGCAAGATCTTCCCAAGTGTAAATGCTGCTGGGTGCTAACTGATTCAACCACGCCCTGGCTGAACCTTCCAACATAAGAGGTAAATGCTTCATGGCTACCTCATCGTTGCCACCGCCGATCTGAACCGCCACTCGGTAATCTTCAAGCCAGGTGTGTCGCTTGGATTCTCCAATGAACTTGCGACTCGATCGCCAACCTGAAATTGGGGGAATCACTTGCAGCCCGATGGCTCTGCTGAAACACTCTGGTCCCGAGACATGGACTCTGCTACTGGAAGGAACATCTCTATCATGGCCGTCTCGGTGAGCTCTGTTCCTGTCGACCAAACCTTGAACGATAATGGATCTCGCATCAAAGCCTGGCTCCCTGGGGTCGACCGGAACTCTTCGTCCAGCACTATTTTGGCGTCTGTCATCCTGCTGCCGAGGAGTGTATGATCCACCCCTTGGGGGAGGAGTGGGTACTCGACGTCGATCATTGCGATCGAATCGGTGCTTATACTGCTCGCGGCCCTTGTATTGATCGTCACGCCGGCCCCCACGTTCCTCACACCTCGGGGGCGATCTTGGACTATGGGCCGACTGGAATGAATTCGCAGCGACGGATCGGCTGTAAACCCTGTTCCGTGACTGGGACACAACTGAGTTTTGATCTCCTGCCGCCCGGAGCAAATCCCTGATTTGCTGCAAACCTCTACCTGCCTCCGATTTGGAAGGCTGAATTGATTCCGCTATACGGGCGGCAGCTGCTAAATTCTGAATCGGAGTTCGATATATCTGGGTTGGTGGTTGAAAGAGCTGGCGTCGACTGGATTCTGGAATCCTCGGTCGCGTACGCTCGTCCAATACTCGCTGAAGATTCTCCAGTCGAGTGCGCTTAGCCAGGTTGGCCAAGCGCGCATCCTCCAAGGCGCGAGCCTCGGAGGTTTCTCCAACGATAGGAGTGTGAAGCGCATCCATGTTCCGACGACGAAGTTCTTCCCTCTGGAGCGAAGTGAGGGGCTCGGGCAAGTACTCTTCATGGGCTTGCGCCGGATCGCCTCCACCGCCACCTTCGTTGGTGCGGGTGCATCCAGGGGGACTGCATGGTCCATCGACCATCAGAACCTCTGCCGCCGGGTCACTGCTATCGCATTCAGACGCAGTCTCTACGGAGCCAGTCGACAGGTCGAACAGGCCGTAGAGAGACTCGTCGGGCTCGATTGCCGCGACTTGGGGGATGGCCGACTGGCGGGCCACCGCATGCCTCACCCACCGCTGAAGCCTCGACCGACCAGAACGCTTGCGCCGGTGGGAGACTGGGAGTGAAGACGGCGCAGGAGCCGACCCATACTGGGTCGAGGGTTGCCGCAGGAGGACACCGCGAACACATGCGCGAAAGTGTGTCGCCCCACGGATGGGGAGCGCGTCCACGTCGAGTGGAGCCTCCTGAAGCCAAGCGGAGTCGTCGGCGACGAACGTGAGCGCAGCGAGACGGATCTCGTGGCCGTCGACCAGAACTCCACCTGAAACCATGATGCCGGAGATCGAGAGAATCCCAACTTCTCCAACACTTCGCTAGAACACCTGCCCCAAGTGTTGGGGAACGTAGCAGAAATTCAAAATTTTCCTACGTGTCACCAAGATCTATCTATGGAGAAACTAGCAACGAGGGAAGGAGAGTGCATCTACATACCCTTGTAGATCGCTAAGTGGAAGCGTTCAAGTGAACGGGTTGAAGGAGTCGTACTCGTCGTGATTCAAATCACCGGAGATCCTAGTGCCGAACGGATGGCACCTCCGTGTTCAACACACGTACAGCCCGGTGACGTCTCCCACGCCTTGATCCAGCAAGGAGAGAGGGAGAGGTTGAGGAAGACTCCATCCAGCAGCAGCACAATGGCATGGTGGTGATGGAGGAGCGTGGCAATCCCGCAGGGCTTCGCCAAGCACCACGGGAGAGGAGGAGGAGGAGAGGTAGGGCTGCGCCTGGAGAGGGAGAGGCTCTCGTGTGTTATGGGCAGCCCCTAGGCCTCATATATATGGGGAAGGGAGGGCTGCGCCCCCTCTAGGGTTTCCACCCCCTAGGGGTGGCGGCCAGCCCTAGATGGGTTTTGGGGGGGCGGCCAAGAGGGGAGAGAGGGGAGGCGCCCACTAGGTGGGCCTTAAGGCCCATCTGAACTAGGGTTTGCCCCCTCCCACTCTCCCTTGCGCCTTGGGCCCCTTGTGGGGGGCGCACCAGCCCTCCTAGGGGCTGGTCCCCTCCCACACTTGGCCCACGCAACCTTCTGGGGCAGGTGGCCCCACTTGGTGGACCCCCGGGACCCTCCCGGTGGTCCCGGTACGTTACCGATAAACCCGAAACTTTTCCGGTGACCAAAACAGGACTTCCCATATATAAATCTTTACCTCCGGACCATTCCGGAACTCCTCGTGACGTCCGGGATCTCATCCGGGACTCCGAACAACATTCGGTAACCACATACAAACTTCCTTTATAACCCTAGCGTCATCGAACCTTAAGTGTGTAGACCCTACGGGTTCGGGAGACATGTAGACATGACCGAGACGTTCTCCGGTCAATAACCAACAGCGGGATCTGGATACCCATGTTGGCTCCCACATGTTCCACGATGATCTCATCGGATGAACCACGATGTCAAGGACTCAATCAATCCCGTATTCAATTCCCTTTGTCTAGCGGTATTGTACTTGCCGAGATTCGATCGTCGGTATCCCGATACCTTGTTCAATCTCGTTACCGCAAGTCTCTTTACTCGTTCCGTAACACATCATCCGTGATCAACTCCTTGATCACATTGTACACATTATGATGATGTCCTACCGAGTGGGCCAGAGATACCTCTCCGTCACGGAGTGACAAATCCCAGTCTCGATTCGTGCCAACCCAACAGACACTTTCGGAGATACCTGTAGTGCACCTTTATAGTCACCCAGTTACGTTGTGACGTTTGGTACACCCAAAGCATTCCTACGGTATCCGGGAGTTACACAATCTCATGGTCTAAGGAAATGATACTTGACATTAGAAAAGCTTTAGCATACAAACTACGATCTTTGTGCTAGGCTTAGGATTGGGTCTTGTCCATCACATCATTCTCCTAATGATGTGATCCCGTTATCAACGACATCCAATGTCCATGGTTAGGAAACCGTAACCATCTATTGATCAACGAGCTAGCCAATAGAGGCTTGCTAGGGACAAGGTGTTGTCTATGTATCCACACATGTATCTGAGTTTCCTATCAATACAATTATAGCATGGATAATAAACGATTATCATGAACAAGGAAATATAATAATAAATAATTTATTATTGCCTCTAGGGCATATTTCCAACAGTCTCCCACTTGCACTAGAGTCAATAATCTAGTTCACATCGCCATGTGATCAACATTGATAGGTCACATCGCCATGTGACCAACACCCAAAGAGTTTACTAGTGTCTGTAAACTAGTTCACATCATCATGTGATTAAGACTCAATGAGTTCTGAGGTTTGATCATGTTTTGCTTGTGAGAGAGGTTTTAGTCAACGGGTCTGAATCTTTCAGATCCGTGTGTACTTTGCAATTCTCTATGTCATATTGTAAATGCTGCTTCCACGCTCCACTTGAACCTTATTCCAAATGGTTGCTCCACTATACGTATCCGGTTTGCTACTCAGAGTCATTCGGATAGGTGTTAAAGCTTGCATCGACGTAACCCTTTACGCCGAACTCTTTATCACCTCCATAATCGAGAAACATGTCCTTATTTACTCCAAGGACAATTTTGACCGCTGTCCAATGATCCATTCCTGGATCATTCTTGTACCCTAGACCGACTCATGGCAAGGCACACTTCGGTCGGTACACAGCATAGCATACTATAGAGCCTATATACGAAGCATAGGGGCGACCTTCGTCCTTTGTCTCTTTTCTGCCGTGGTCGAGCTTTTAACTCTTAACTTCATACCTTACAACTCAGGCAAGAACTCCTTCTTTGATGATCCATCTTGAACACTTTCAAGATTATGTCAAGGTATGTGCTCATTTGAAAGTACTATTGAGCGTTTTTGATCTATCCTCATAGATTTTGATGCTCAATGTTCAAGTAGCTTAATCCAGGTTTTCACTTGAAAAACACCTTTAAAATAACCCTATATACTTTCCAGAAAATTCTACATCATTTCTGATCATCAATATGTCAACAACATATACTCATCAGAAATTCTATAGTGCTCCCACTCACTTCTTTGGAAATACAAGTTTCTCATAAACTTTGTATAAACCCAAAATCTTTGATCATCTCATCAAAGTGCACATTCCAACTCAAGATGCTTACTCCAGGTCCTTAGAAAGGATTGCTGTTGCCAAAGATACCTTTTAGCATCCTTAGGATCGACAAAACTTTACGATTGCATCACATACAACCTTTCCTTACGAAAACTGGTAAGGAAACTCATTTTGACATCCATCTGCCAAATTTCATAAATGCAGCTAATGCTAACATGATTCCGACGGACTTAAGCATTGCTACGGATGAGAAAATCTCATCGTAGTCAACTCCTTGAACTTGTGAAAAACTCTTCGCCACAAGTCGAGCTTCATAGACGGTGACATTACCGTCCACGTCCATCTTCTTCTTAAAGATCCATTTATCTCAATGGCTTGCCGATCATCGGGCAAGTCCACCAAAGTCCATGCTTTGTTCTGATACATGGATCCTATCTCGGATTTCATGGCTCCTAACCATTTGTCGGAATTTGGGCCCACCATCGCTTCTATATAGCTCGTAGGTTCATTGTTGTCTAGCAACATGACCTTCAAGACAGGATCGCCGTACCACTCCGAAGCAGTACGCGTCCTTGTCGTCCTATGAGGTTCGGTAGTGACTTGATCCGAAACTTCATGATTACTATCATAAGCTTCTACTTCAATTGGTGTAGGTGCCACGGGAACAACTTCCTGTGCCCTGCTACACACTAGTTGAAGTGACGGTTCAATAACCTCATCAAGTCTCCACCATCCTCCCACTCAACTTTTCGAGACAAACATTTCCTCGAAAGGACCCGATTCAAGAAACAATCCCTATTGCTTTCGGATCTGAATTAGGAGGTATACCCAACTGTTTTGGGTGTCCTATGAAGATGTATTTTATCCGCTTTGGGTTCGAGCTTATCAACCTGAAACTTTTTCACACAAGCGTCGTAGCCCCAAACTTTTAAAAAAATGACAGCTTAGGTTTCTCTAAACCATAGTTCATACGGTGTCATCTCAACGAAATTACGTGGTACCCTATTAAAGTGAGTGCGGTTGTCTCTAATGCCTAACCCATGAACGATAGTGGTAATTCGATAAGAGATATCATGGTACACACCATATCCAATAGAGTGCAACTATGATGTTCGGACACACCATCACACTATGGTGTTCCAGGCGGTATTAATTGTGAAACAATTTCCACAATGTCTTAATTGTGTGCCAAAGCTCGTAACTCAGATACTCATCTCTATGATCATATCATGGACATTTTATCCTCTTGTCACGATGATCTTCAACTTCACTCTGAAATTACTTGAACCATTCAATAATTCAGACTTGAGTTTCATCAAGTAAATATACTTAACATCTACTCGAATCATCATGAAGTAAGAACATAACGATATTCACTGCATGCCTCAGCACTCATTGGACTGCACACATCAAAATGTGTTACTTCCAACAAGTTGTTATCTTGTTTCATCTTACTGAAACCGAGTTTTTCAGTCATCTTGCCCATGTGGTATGATTTGCATATCTCAAGTGATTCAAAATCAAGTGAGTCCAAACGATCCATCTGCATGGAGTTTCTTCATGCGTATACACCAATAGACATGGTTAGCATGTCTCAAACTTTTCAAAATGAGTGAGTCCAAAGATCCATCAACATGGAGCTTCTCCATGCGTTTTATACCAATGTGACTTACATGGCAGTGCCACAAGTACGTGGTACTATCATTACTATCTTATATCTTTTGGCATGAAAATGTGTATCACTACGATCGAGATTCAATAAACCATTCCTTTAGGTGCAAGACCATTGAAGGTATTATTCAAATAAATAGAGTAACCATTATTCTCCTTAAATGAATAACCGTATTGCGATAGACATAATCCAATCATGTCTATGCTCAACGCAATCACCAAATGACAATTATTCAGGTTTAATACTAATCTTGATGGTAGAGGGAGCGTGCGATGTTTGATCAAATCAAACTTGGAAACACTTCCAACACATATCGTCAGCTCACCTTTAGCTAGTCTCCGTTTATTCCGTAGCTCTTTTATTTCGAGTTACTAACACTTAGCAACCGAACCGGTATCTTAATACCCTGGTCCTGCTAGGAGTACTAGTAAAGTACACATTAACATAATGTATATCCAATATACTTCTATCGACCTTGCCAGCCTTCTCATCTACCAAGTATCTAGGGTAATTCTGCTCCAGTGTCTGTTCCCCTTATTATAGAAGCACTTAGTCTCGGGTTTGGGTTCAACCTTGGGTTTCTTCACTAGAGCGACAGCTGATTTGCCGTTTCATGAAGTATCCCTTCTTGCCCTTTCCCTTCTTGAAACTAGTGGTTTCTGTTGGGGAACGTAGTAATTTCAAAAATTTTCCTACGCACACGCAAGATCATGGTGATGCATAGCAACGAGAGGGGAGAGTGTTGTCTCACGCCCTCGTGAGACCCGAAGCGAAGCGATCTGGCGTAGAGGAAGTAGTCGTCGTTCTCCTTGCGATCCAACCGATCCCAGCACCGTTACTCCGGCACCTCCGAGTTCTTGGCACACGTTCAGCTCGGTGGCGCTCCTCGGACTCCGATCCAGCAAAGCTCGGGGAGAGAGTTCCGTCGACCTGACGGCGTGGTGACAATCTTGATGTTTTACCGATGCAGGGCTTCGCCTAAGCACTGCTACAATTTGACCGAGGTGGAATATGGTGGAGGGGGCACCGCTGCGGCTGAGGCGATCTCAAGGATCAACTTGTGTGTTCTAGGGTGCCCCCTGCCCCGTATATAAAGGAGCAAGGGGAGGGCGGCCCGCCCTAGGAGGCGCGCCAAGGGAGGGAGTCCTCCTCCTAGTAGGAGTAGGACTCCCTTTCCTAGTCCTACTAGGAAGAAGGAAGGGGAAGGAAAGAGGGAGAGGAGAGAGGAAGGGGGCGCGCCCCTCCTTGTCAATTCGGACTCCTCATGGGGGCGCGCCACCTCCTGGTGCAGCCCTCTCTCTCCCTCTTGGCCCAATAAGGCCCATTACTTCCCGGGGTTCGGTAACCCCTCCGGCACTCCGTTTTCTCCGGAAACTTCGGAACCTTTCCGGTGTCGAATATAGCCGTCCAATATATCAATCTTTATGTCTCGAACATTTGAGACTCCTCGTCATGTCCGTGATCACATCCGGGACTCGAACTCCTTGGTACATCAAAATACATAAACTCATAATATAACCGTCATCGAAACCTTAAGCGTGCGGACCCTACGGTTCGAGAATAATGTAGACATGACCGAGACACATCTCCGGTGAATAACCAATAGCGGGACCTGGATGCCCATATTGGCTCCTACATATTCTCGAAGATCTTTATCGGTCGAGACCGCATAACAACATCGTTGTTCCTTTGTCATCGGTATGTTACTTGCCCGAGATTCGATCGTCGGTATCAATACCTAGTTCAATCTCGTCACCGCAAGTCTCTTTACTCGTTCCGTAATACACCATCTCACAGCTAACTCTTTAGTTGTAATGCTTGCAAGGCTTAGTGATGTGTATTACCGAGAGGGCCTAAAGATACCTCTCCGACAATCGGAGTGACAAATCCTAATCTCGAAATCGCCAACCCAACATCTGCCTTTGGAGACACCTGTAGTACTCCTTTATAATCACCCGATTCGTTGTGACGTTTGGTAGTACCAAAGTGTTCCTCCGTAAACAGAGTTGCATAATCTCATAGTTATAGGAACATGTATAAGTCATGGATAAAAGCAATAGCAACATACTAAACGATCGGGTGCTAAGCTAATGGAATGGGTCATGTCAATCAGATCATTCAACCAATGATGTGACCTTGTTAATCAAATAACAACTCCTTTGTCTATGGTTAGGAAACTCAACCATCTTTGATTAACAAGCTAGTCTAGTAGAGGCATACTAGTGACACTCTGTTTGTCTATGTATTCACACATGTATTATGTTTCCGGTTAATACATTTCTAGCATGAACAATAAACATTTATCATGATATAAGGAAATAAATAATAACTTTATTATTGCCTCTAGGGCATATTTCCTTCAGTCTCCCACTTGCACTAGAGTCAATAATCTAGATTACATAGTAATGATTCTAACACCCATGGAGTCTTGGTGCTGATCATGTTTTGCTCGTGGAAGAGGCTTAGTCAGCGGTCTGCTACATTCAGATCCGTATGTATCTTGCAAATCTCTATGTCTCCCACGGACTAAGTCCGGATGGAATTGAGGCGTCTCTTGATGTGTTTGGTTCTCTTGTGAAATCTGGATTCCTTTGCCAAAGCAATTGCTCGATATTGTCACAAAAGATTTTCATTGGACCCGATGCACTAGGTAAGACACCTAGATCGGATATGAACTCCTTCATCCAGACTCCTTCATTAGCTGCTTCGAAGCTGCTATGTATTCCGCTTCACATGTAGATCCCTTCTGACGCTTTGTTTAGAACTGCACCAACCGACAGCTCCTCCGTTTAGTGTAAATCACGTATCCGGTTTTGCGATTTAGAATCGTCGGATCAGTGTCAAAGCTTGCATCAACGTAACCGTTTACGATGAGCTCTTTGTCACCTCCATATCGAGAAACATATCCTTAGTCCTTTTCGGTACTTCAGGATGTTCTTGACCGCTGTCCATGATCCACTCTGGATTACTTTGGTACCTCCTGCTAAGCTTATAGCAAGGCACACATCAGGTCTGTACACAACATTGCATACATGATAGAGCCTATGGCTGAGGCATAGGAACATCTTTCATTTTCTCTCTATCTTCTGCGGTGGTCGGGCATTGAGTCTTACTCAACTTCACACCTTGTAACACAGGCAAGAACCCTTTCTTTGCTTGATCCATTTTGAACTTCTTCAAAATCTTGTCAAGGTATGTGCTTTGTGAAAGTCAATTAAGCGTCTTGATCTATCTCTATAGATTTTGATGCCCAATATGTAAGCAGCTTCACGAGGTCCTTCATCGAAAACTCTTGTTCAAGTATCCCTTTATGCTATTCAGAAATTCTATATCATTTCCGATTAGTAATATGTCATCTACATATAATATCGAAATGCTCTGAGCTCCCACTCACTTTCTTGTAAATCTGAGGCTTCTCCAAAAGTCTCATATAAACCCAAATCTTTGATCACATTATCAAAGCGTTTATTCCAACTCGAGATGCTTGCACCAGTCCATAAATGGATCATTGGAGCTTGCACACTTTGTTAGCTCCTTTGGATCGATAAAACCTTCTGGTTGCATCATATACAACTCTTCTTCCAGAAATCCATTCAGGAATGCAGTCTTTACATCCATTTGCCAAATTTCATAATCATAAAATGCGGCAATTGCTAACATGATTCGGACAGACTTAAGCATCGCTACGGGTGAGAAGGTCTCATCGTAGTCAATCCCTTGAACTTGTCGAAAACCCTTTGCGACAAGTCGAGCTTTGTAGACAGTAATATTACCGTCGTCGGTCTTCTTCTTGAAGATCCACTTGTTTTCTATTGCTTGCCGACCCGGGCAAGTCAACCAAAGTCCACACTTTGTTTTCATACATGGATCCCATCTCAGATTTCATGGCCTCAAGCCATTTTATGAATCTGGGCTCACCATCGCTTCTTCATAGTTCGTAGGTTCATCATGATCTAGTAGCATGACTTCCGAACAGGATTACCGTACCACTCAGTGCGGATCTTATTCTGGTTGATCTCGAGGTTCTGTAGTAACTTGATCTGAAGTTTCATGATCAACATCATCAACTTCCTCACTATTTGGTGTAGATGTCGCGAAACTAGTTTACGTGATAAACTACTTTCAAATGAGGGAGAAGGTACAGATTACCTCATCAAGTTCTACTTTCCTCCCACTCACTTCTTTCGAGAGAAACTCCTTCTCTAGAAAGGATCCATTCTTAACAACAAATGTCTTGCCTTCGGATCTGTGATAGAAGGTGTACCCAACTGTTTCCTTTGGGTATCCTATGAAGACACATTTCTCCGATTTAGGTTCGAGCTTATCAGGTTGAAGCTTTTTCACATAAGCATCGCATCCCCAAACTTTAAGAAAGCGACAACTTTGGTTTCTTGCTAAACCATAGTTCATAAGGTGTCGTCTCAGCGGATTTTGACGGTGTTCTATTCAGTGTGAATGCGGCCGTCTCAAGAGCATAACCCCAAAGCGATAGCGGTAAATCTGTAAGAGACATCATAGATCGCACCATATCTAGTAAAGTGCGATTCTGACGTTCGGACACACTATTGCGCTGTGGTGTTCGGGTGGCGTGAGTTGCGAAACTATTCGCATTGTTTCAAATGTAGACCAAACTCGTAACTCAAATATTAGCCTCCACGATCAGATCGTAGAAACTTTATTTTCTTATTACGATGATTTTCAACTTCACTCTGAAATTCTTTGAACTTTTCAAATGTTTCAGACTTATGTTTCATTAAGTAGATATACCCATATCTGCTTAAATCATCTGTGAAGGTGAGAAAATAATGATATCCGCCACGAGCCTCAACATTCATTGGACCACATACATCTGTATGTATGATTTCCAACAAATCTGTTGCTCTCTCCATAGTACCGGAAACGGGTTTTAGTCATCTTGCCCATGAGGCACGGTTCATAAGTGCCAAGTGATTCATAATCAAGTGACTCCAAAAGTCCATCGAGATGGAGTTTCTTCATGCGCTTTATACCGATATGACCTAAGCGGCGATGCCACAAATAAGTTGCACTATCATTATCAACTCTGCATCTTTTGGTTTCAACATTATGAATATGTGTATCACTACTATCAAGATTCATTAAAATAGACCACTCTTCAAGGGTGCATGACCATAAAAGATATTATTCATATAAATAGAACAACCATTATTCTCTGATTTAAATGAATAACCGTCTCGCATCAAACAAGATCCAGATATAATGTTCATGCTCAACGCGGCACCAAATAACAATTATTTAGGTCTAAAACTAATCCCAAGGTAGATGTAGAGGTAGCGTGCCGATTGCGATCACATCGACTTTGGAACCATTTCCACGCGCATCGTCACCTCGTCCTTTGCGGTGTTAAGCAATCCGTAGTCCTGTTTGAGTTGCAAATATTAGCAATGAACCAGTATCAAATACCAGTGCTCTGCGAGCTCGGTAAGGTACACATCAATAACATGTATATCACATATACCTTTGTTCACCTTGCCATCCTTCTTATCCGCCAAATACTTGGGGCAGTTCCGCTTCGGACTGACCGATCGCTTGCGGTAGAAGCACTCAGTTTCAGGTTTAGGTCCAGACTTGGGTTTCTTCTCTTGAGCAGCAACTTGTTTGCTGTTCTTCTTGAAGTTCCTTCTTCTTCCCTTTGCCTTTCTTCTTGAAACTAGTGGTCTTATTGACCATCAACACTTGATGCTCCTTCTTGATTTCTACCTCCGCAGCCTTTAGCATTGCGAAGAGCTCGAGCATAGTCTTTACTAACCCTTGCATATTATAGTTCATCACGAAGCCTTTGTAGCTTTGTGGCGGTGATTGAAGAATTCATCAATGACACAATCATCCGGAAGATCAACTCCCAGGTTGAGTCAAGTGATTGTAATACCCGGACATTACGAGTATGTGCTCACCGATGACCCATTCTCCTCCATCTTGCAGCTATAGAACTTATTGGAGACTTCATATCTCTCAATCCGGGCATTACTGTTGAAATATCAACTTCAACTCTGGAACATCTCATATGCTCCATGACGTTCAAAACGTCGTTGAAGACCGGTTCTAAGCCGTAAAGCATGGCACACTGAACTATAGAGTAGTCATCAGCTTTGCTCGCGAGACGTTCTTAACGTCGTCGGTTGCATCAAGAAGAGGCTGGCACCTAGCGGTGCATCCAGGGCGTAACTCTTACGTGCAGCAATGAGGATAATCCTCGAGTTACGGACCCAGTCCGTGTAATTGCTACCATCATCTTTCAACTTTGCTTTCTCAAGGAACGCATTAAAATTCAACGGAACAACAGACGAGCCATCTATCTATAAACAGACATAGACAAGCAAGATACTATCGGTACTAAGTTCATGATAAATTTAAGTTCAATTAATCATATTACTTAAGAACTCCCATTTAGACAGACATCTCTCTAGTCATCTAAGTGATCACGTGATCCAAATCAACTAAACCATAACCGATCATCACGTGAGATGGAGTAGTTTTCAATGGTGAACATCTTATGTTGATCATATCTACTATATGATTCACGCTCGACCTTTCGGTCTCCGTGTTCGAGGCCATATCTGCATATGCTAGGCTCGTCAAGTATAACCTGAGTATTCTGCGTGTGCAAAACTGGCTTGCACCCATTGTAGATGGACGTGAGCTTATCACACCCGATCATCACGTGGTGTCTCGGCACGACGAACTTTGGCAACGGTGCATACTCAGGGAGAACACTACTTGATAATTTTAGTGAGAGATCATCTTAAAATGCTACCGTCAATCAAAGCAAAATAAGATGCATAAAAGATAAACATCACATGCAATCAATATAAGTGATATGATATGGCCATCATCATCTTGTGCTTGTGATCTCCATCTCCGAAGCACCGTCGTGATCACCATCGTCACCGGTAGCGACACCTTGATCTCCATCGTAGCATCGTTGTCGTTCGCCATCTATTGCTTCTCGACTATCGCTACCGCTTAGTGATAAAGTGAAAGCAATTACAGGCGCGTTGCATTTCATACAATAAGCGACAACCATATGGCTCCAGCCGATTGCCGATAACCGGTTACAAAACATGATCATCTCATACAATAAAATATAGCATCATGTCTTGACCATATCACATCACAACATGCCCTGCAAAAACAAGTTAGGCGTCCTCTACTTTGTTGTTGCAAATTTTACGTGGCTGCTACGGGCTTAAGCAAGAACCAATCTCACCTCGCATCAAAACCACAGCGATACTTCGTCAAATAGACTCCGTTTTAACCTTCTCAAGGACCGGCGTAGCCACACTCAGTTCAACTAAAGTGAGAGAGCAGACACCCGCCAGCCACCTTTAAGCACGAGTGCTCGTAGCAGTGAAACCAGTCTCGCGTAAGCGTCTGGCGTAATGTCGGTCGGGCGCTTCATCTCACAATACCGCTGAACCAAAGTATGACATGCTTGGTAGGCAGTATGACTTGTATCGCCCACAACTCACTTGTGTTCTACTCGTGCAAAACATCAAACCATAAAACCTAGGCTTGGATGCCACTGTTGGGGAACGTAGTAATTTCAAAAATTTCCTACGCACACGCAAGATCATGGTGATGCATAGCAACGAGAGGAGAGTGTTGTCTCGTACCCTCGTGAGACCGAAGCGAAGCGATCTGGCGTAGAGGAAGTAGTCGTCGTTCTCCTCGCGATCCAACCGATCCCAGCACCGTTACTCCGGCACCTCCGAGTTCTTGGCACACGTTCAGCTCGGTGACGCTCCTCGGACTCCGATCCAGCAAAGCTCCGGGGAGAGAGAGTTCCGTCAGCACGACGGCATGGTGACGATCTTGATGTTTTACCGGCGCAGGCTTCGCCTAAGCACTGCTACAATTTGACCGAGGTGGAATATGGTGGAGGGGGCACCGCACACGCTAAGGAACGATCTCAAGGATCAACTTGTGTGTTCTAGGGTGCCCCCTGCCCCGTATATAAAGGAGCAAGGGGGAGGGCGGCCGGCCCTAGGAGGCGCGCCAAGGGGGGAGTCCTCCTCCTAGTGGGAGTGGGACTCCCTTTCCTAATCCTACTAGGAAGAAGGAAGGGGAAGGAAAGAGAGGAGAGGGAGAGGAAAGGGGCGCGCCCCCTCCTTGTCAATCGGACTCCTCATGGGGGCGCCACCTCCTGGTGCAGCCCTCTCTCTCCTCTTGGCCCAATAAGGCCCATTACTTCCCGGGGTTCGGTAACCCCTCCGGCACTCCGGTTTTCTCCGAAACTTCCGGAACCTTTCCGTGTCCGAATATAGCCGTCAATATATCAATCTTTATGTCTCGAACATTTGAGACTCCTCGTCATGTCCGTGATCACATCCGGGACTCGAACTCCTTGGTACATCAAAATACATAAACTCATAATATAACCGTCATTGAAACCTTAAGCGTGCGGACCCTACGGTTCGAGAATAATGTAGACATGACCGAGACACATCTCGGTCAATAACCAATAGCGGGACCTGGATGCCCATATTGGCTCCTACATATTCTCTGAAGATCTTTATCGGTCGACCGCATAACAACATCGTTGTTCCCTTTGTCATCGGTATGTTACTTGCCCGAGATTCGATCGTCGGTATCAATACCTAGTTCAATCTCGTCCTTGGCAAGTCTCTTTACTCATTTCCGTAATACACCATCTCACAGCTAACTCTTTAGTTGTAATGCTTGCAAGGCTTAGTGATGTGTATTACCGAGAGGACCAGAGATACCTCTCCGACAATCGGAGTGACAAATCCTAATCTCGAAATCGCCAACCCAACATCTGCCTTTGGAGACACCTATAGTACTCCTTTATAATCACCCGATTCGTTGTGACGTTTGGTAGTACCAAAGTGTTCCTCCGTAAACAGGAGTTGCATAATCTCATAGTTATAGGAACATGTATAAGTCATGGATAAAAGCAATAGCAACATACTAAACGATCGGGTGCTAAGCTAATGGAATGGGTCATGTCAATCAGATCATTCAACCAATGATGTGACCTTGTTAATCAAATGACAACTCCTTTGTCTATGGTTAGGAAACTCAACCGTCTTTGATTAACAAGCTAGTCTAGTAGAGGCATACTAGTGACACTCTGTTTGTCTATGTATTCACACATGTATTATGTTTCCGGTTAATACATTTCTAGCATGAACAATAAACATTTATCATGATATAAGGAAATAAATAATAACTTTATTATTGCCTCTAGGGCATATTTCCTTCAGTTTCACCAACCATCAACAATTGATGCTCCTTCTTGATTTCTACTTTCGCGGTGTCAAACATCGTGAATACCTCAAGGATCATCATATCTTTCCCTGATATGTTATAGTTCATCACGAAGCTCTAGCAGCTTGGTGGCAATGACTTTGGAGAAACATCACTATCTCATCTGGAAGATTAACTCCCACTCGATTCAAGTGATTGTTGCACTCAGACAATCTGAGCACAAGCTCAACGATTGAGCTTTTCTCTCTTAGTTTGCAGGCTAAGAAAATCGTCGGAGGTCTTATACCTCTTGACGTGGCACGAGCCTGAAATCCCAATTTCAGCCCTTGAAACATCTCATATGTTCATGACGTTTGAAAACGTCTTTGGTGCCTCAACTCTAAACCGTTTAACTGAACTATCACGTAGTTATCAAAAGCGTCTATGTCCGATGTTAGCAACATCCACAGATTTGACGTTTGGGGTTCAACACACACCGAGCGATGCATTAAGGACATAAGCTTTCTCTGTCCGCATAATCGCTCTGTCAACTTTCAACTATATTTTCTCTAGGAACATATCTAAGCAGTGGAACTAAAGCGCGAGCTTCGACATAATTTGCAAAAGGTCTTTTGACTATGTTCAAGATAATTAAGTTCATCTTATGAACTCCCACTCAGATAGACATCCCTCTGGTCATCTAAGTGATTACATGATCCGAGTCAACTAGGCCGTGTCCGATCATCACGTGAGACGGACTAGTCATCATCGGTGAACATGTAGCGACCTGACCCAAAATCGGTCAAATCTCTGTGTCTGTACCATCCCAAGATCATGCTGGTACTCACAGTACATCGATAAAGTAATCAAAGTTCAATCACACCTGAATATTATTACACGATTCTCATATAGAGTCTTTATTACAAGGGAATAAATTCAGCTCAAGGCCAACTCATGAGAAATAAACTACTAATGCTGCGGAAGCGTCGAAGTAAAGCGAGTCCATCCGACTCCAAAGGGCAATCGCCAAGCGCGGAGCGTAGCCTCACTCCTGATCGGAATATACCTCTGCAACATAAGACGTTGCAGCCATGTAGGTCAGCTTTTTGAATAAGCTGGCAAGTCATGAAGAATAACAATAATAAAGTTACTATCACTATATGCATTTTGGCTGTGGAGCTCTAAGTTTCATCATTTTGCGAAAAGCAAATTTTTTCCTACTACAGTGGACTTGCTTGCAAATTACTACAATTGTTGGTAGTTATTGAGATGGTTCCGCCAACCAATATCTCATTCCCAAATTATTAAGTCATAAAACCCCTCAAATTAATTCTTTAGTTTTAGTGTTTAGATTTCCGAATACTTCCAAGTTCCAGAGGCTCAAATTGTACGTAACCGGGGACACGGCTAATCGATTAGATCTTTAACTCTACAGAGGTTTGCGCACTTTCCCCGCAAGAATCATTCCCTCCTTTTAAGTCTTCGCACTTCATGGTGTTTGAAGACGGGACGAATGAAACAGGGTCTTCCAAAGAGTTCTTCTGGCTACTACCGGTACCCATCCAATCCTACCGTTCTTCTACATCTCGTAGTACCGTCCAGCCAGCGTCACTACTAGAGTCAACCCAGCCAGAGCCCATAATGGCTTGCGGCTGCACAGGTAAGCTTCCGGTCATGGGGCATCCATCCTTCTCTTCGTGGCTGGGTGAAGCTTTCCGCAAGATGTCATGGCACTTCTCCATGCATCCCGGCCAACCACTGGGTTCTCCAGGGTGCCCGTCAACCGTCCTCCACCCAGTAGTGAATTTCCGAAGTCCATCTTGATCATTGTAGTTCATGGGGTTGTCATCATCATTGACTCTCACATCTTGCTTATGAATTTCACTCAACCAAAACCCGTCTACGAGCATAGCAAAGTAAACTACTTCGTCCCGGGGTCATGGTAACAAGGGGATTGGTTCATCCTACCACATGATACTACTCAAGATTAATAACTTCAAAATTTCAACTACTGCATGCATGGTGGGGTGGTGACAATTACTAATGCACAAAAACATAGGTATAGGAAATAACATGATCAAAACTTGCCTTGCTGATGATCCTCGTAAGCTAAAGATTCGTAGTAGCAAGCTTCGCACTCCGGAAACTCTACCGAGACAAACAATATCACAATAAGTATATAGCATAGGTTCACATAATACAATAGCATAACAATAGCAACATAACACACCAAAACAACCAAATCAAAATCCAAAGGGAAAACTCAAATAAAACCAACTCAAATTTCCTACTTCAAACAATAACTAAAATAGGTTTATATAACAAAAATTTTCTCAACATAACCAAATCATGGTTTTAGGTTAACTTAACAGAAAAGATTTCACTAAGCAACTAGGATCAAAAAGAATTAATTAAAATCTATTATGAAACTCCTATTAGGCCTAATCCAATTTCTATTAAGAAAAATAAAATAAAACTTTTATTAATTATAAATAAAAGTTCATCCTATAAAGTGACAGAAACTAATCTAGAATAATCAATCACATGTTAAAAATAAATTTATTTACTAATTAAAATAATAGGAAAACAGTAGCTAGTTAATTAATTAGGATTAACAAGATTCTGCTTAAAACTATTTATTTATTAATCCTAAAATACCCAAATTAATTTCTATGGTTTGGCAATGTCAAAATAAAGTTGGGACAAAAGAATCATCCAAAATAATTTTTCTAACTCAAGTTATAGCAGATTTACTATTCTGACTAAAACTAAAATAAAGCAATTTTAATTAATTTTAACATAGCTAAATATATATTTTACATAAACTATAGAAAATTTGCAAACCAACAAAAAAAGAATCAACTAAAAATATTAAACAGAATAAAAGATATGAATTTTTCAAAACAAGAACTATTCTGTTAAAACAGAAAATGAAAATAAAAGAAAAAGGCCTAATGGGCCTAAACTGTGCACTGGGCGTAAAATAACCTAAACGGGCCCTAGGGTTAAAACTAGTCGGGCCGGGCTAATAAAAAAAACCCTAACTAAATTAAAGGCCCGGTTTATTTTAAAAGAAATACCCCTTCGGGGGCGATCTAATCCTAGCCGTTCATCACGCATCGGACGGGGGAGGGGATTTCGGCGACTTACCGGACCTCGGCGGCGGCGGCGGCGGCGGCGACGAGTGTGTTGAGGGCTCCGGTCGTCGGGGAGGTTGACGGAGTGGCCGGCCGGGTGCGGACGAGGTCGGGAGGGGTCTGTGGAGTCGGTGGGGTCGGGGTGGCTAGGCGGCGGCGGCGATTTACAATGGCGGCAAGGGGACTCGGCTCCCATGAGTTCGTGCGAGAGAAGGAGGGGTCCCAGGGGCTAGGGGGAATGGGGTGCGGCGGCGCTTAAATAGGCGGGGCCTCGGCCTTGCTTGGGTGATCGGGAGGATCGGGATCCGGATCCTTGAGATCCGGCGGCAGGCGGCGCGGCGAGGTGGTGGGCGAGGGAAGAGGGAGGTGGTGGGGCCTGCTGTGAGGTGAGAGAGAGGGGGGGGGCGGCGGGCGACCGCGCCAAGGGTTTTCGGGCGTGGGGGCGAGTGAGGCCGGCTCGGTCGGCTCGCTGGGCTGGCCTCTGGGCCGCCTGGTGGGCCGGCTGGTGGGGGCTTCGGCGCTGGCTGGGCCAGGGGGCCTGGCTGGCGCCTAGGGGGGTTTTCTCTTTTTTTAAATTTATTTTTTTAATAAAACAAAAACAGATATAAAACATAATCTATAAATATTTTATATAGGGTATATATATACCAAAATGATCAGGGAATATTCCTATCATTTGAACATTTTCCAAAGGCAAAATCCAAACTTTATAAAATCCATTTTTTCAAATTCAAATAAAATTCAGATTTGAATCCAAAACTTTTGACAATGTTTTCCTCTGATATTTTTGGAGTGTCATGTTTACTCCTCTCATACTTTTGATCAAGTATTTATCAGGCATAGTTTTTGAAATGATTCCCACTTGCCAAAGATTGAATTCAAATTCAAAACTCAAAATTCTCTGAAACTACAAATAGTATTCAAATTCAAACAGGATGCATAGGATGCTTAGCTATAATTGTAAAACATTCCAAATAGGAAATTTGGGATGTTACAAACCTACCCACCTTAAGATGAATCTAGCCCTCGAGATTCGGGTTGGCTAACAAATAGGTGCGGGTGGTCTCAAGAAGGTCTTCTTGGCGCTCCCAGTGGCTTCTTCCTCGGTGTGGTGACTCCACAACACCTTGCAAAATTTGATGACCTTGCTGCGGGTGACTCTGCTTTCAGATCTCGAGAATTCGGACGGGTTTCTCCTTGTAAGTCGATAACTGTCAAGCTGTATGGCCTCTAGGGGCACCGTGTCTCTCAACGGAACATCGGCCATGTCGGCATGACACTTCTTCACCGAGAAAACATGGAAGACATCATGGACTCGGACAACCCTTCCGCAATTCCAACTTGTACGCAACCTCTCCACGACGTTCGAGGATTTTGTAGGGGCCAATGAATCGGGTGCTAACTTTCCTTGACACCAAACCTCTTGATTCCACGAAGTGAGACACACGAGAGATATGCTCGGTCTCCCGCTTCGTAAGTCACTTCCTTGCGTTCTTGTCGGCATAACTCTTACCGTCTCGATTGTGCTATCTTGAGCCTGTCTCGAATCAGCTTGACTTTCTCTTGGAATCCTGATAAGGTCGGAACCAAAAGTGATCGATCTCAACACTATCCCACAAAGAATGGTGTTCGCACCTCCTTCCGTATAGAGCTTGAAAGGGGCCATCTTGATTTGGATTGATAACTGTTGTTGTATGAGAACTCTGCGTATGGCAAATTATCATCCCAGCTAGACCCATAGTCTAGCACACAAGCTCTCAACATGTCCTCCGAAATCTGGTTGACTCTCTCGGTCATCCATCATCTGCGGATGAAAAGCTGTCTTGAATTCCAGCCTCGTACCCAAAGTTTCATGCAACTACTTCCAAAACTTTGAGGTGAACTGTGTTCCTCTATCGACACGATTTTCCTCGGAACTCCATGCAGACATCGATCCTGGTCATGTATATCTTGGCCAACTTAGCACTGGTATAGGTAGTCTTCACGGAATGAAGTGAGCTACCTTGGTCAAACGATCAACCACTACCCAGATAGAATCATAACCTGAGCGGGTCTGGGTAATCCTGTGATGAAATCCATTCCAAGTTTCTCCCATTTCCAATCGGGAATCGGCAAAGGTTGAAGTAAACCTGCTGGCTTCTGATGTTCTGCCTTTACTCGTTGACAAACATCGCATACGACTACGTACTCGGCAATATCCTTCTTCATACCGTCCACGAAACTTTCCTTCAAATCCGGTACATCTTGGTGTTGCCGGGTGAATCGAGTATGGTGAATCATGAGCCTCTGAAGAATTAGCTTCTGAGCTCGGGATCATTGGGCACATAAATCGATCCTCGAACCATATAGTTCCGTGTTCATCCTTACGGAATCCTTTAGCTTTTCCTTCATTCATCTTACGCTTTATCTCATCAATTTCCTTGTCCGACTTACGGGCTTCACGAATCCTTTCGGCCAAAGTGGACTGTACTTCCAGTTGCAACAAATCCTCTCGGAACTATCTCCAGTCGGAGATCTCTGAGGTTATCGACTAACTCCTGGGGTAATCCTCCTGCTGTGAGAGTATTCACATAACTCTTACGGCTCAAAGCATCTGCTACAACATTAGCCTTACCTGGGTGGTAATGCAATCTCATGTCATAGTCCTTTATCAACTCTAGCCATCTCCTCTGCCTGAGGTTCAATTCCTTCTGCGTGAAAATATACTTCAAGCTCTTGTGATATGTGTAAACATCACAACGGTTTCCGATGAGGAAATGTCTCCAGGTCTTGAGTGCATGCACTACGGCTGCTAACTCCAAATCATGCGTGGCATAATTCATCTCGTGAGGTCGTAGCTGTCTGGAGGCATAAGCTACAACTTTACCTTCCTGCATTAGTACTCCTCCGAGTCCTTGACGAGAAGCGTCACAATAGACCTGGTATTCCTTGTGTATGTCCGGCAAAATCAACACTGGGGCTGTGACCAACCGTTTCTTTAATTCCTGAAAACTGGCTTCACATTCCTCGGTCCAAACATACTTGGCTTCCTTCTTCAATAGCTCAGTCATGGGCTTGGCAATCTTCGAGAAGTTCTCAATGAACCTCCGATAATATCCTGCGAGTCCGAGAAAACTGCGGATCTCCTTGACTGAGGTGGGTGACTGCCAATCGGTGACGGATTCAACCTTGGCGGGATCAACTGCTATTCCTTCTCCTGAAATAACATGTCCGAGGAATCCAACTTCCTTCAACCAAAATTCACATTTGCTGAACTTGGCATACAACTGATGTTCTCGAAGTTTCTCCAGAACTAGACGCAAATGTTCCTTATGCTCTTCCTCGCTCTTGGAGAAAATCAATATATCATCGATGAACACCACGACAAACTTGTCTAGATATTCCATAAATACCTTGTTCATCAAGTTCATGAAGTACGCAGGAGCATTAGTCAATCCAAATGACATGACGGTATACTCATATAAACCATACCTGGTAGTGAATGCTGTTTTGGGTATATCCTTTTGACGGATCTTCAACTGATGATACCCTGATCGAAGATCGATCTTGGAGAATACCTTGGCTCCAACTAGCTGATCAAACAAATCATTAATCATTGGCAGAGGGTACTTGTTCTTGATGGTTACTTCGTTCAACGCACGATAGTCCACAACCATCCTCAAGCTTCCATCCTTCTTCTCTACCAAAAGAACTGGGGATCCCCAAGGTGATGAGCTTGGACGAATATATCCTTTCTCCAATAACTCATTAATTTGATCCTTGATCTCTTTCAACTCATTCGGTGGCATCTGATAAGGTCTCTTGGATATTGGGGCTGTGCCGGGCAATAACTCGATCAGAAATTCAATGTCCATGTCCGGTGGCATTCCTGGTAATTCCTCCGGAAACACATCGGAAAGTCTTGCACTCTGGCACTTCCTCTGAACAACTCCGTGAGGGAATTCACTGATTCTTCATCCGGCTGTGCTGGCTACATACTTGATCCTCTTACGCTCCGGGGTGGTGGCAGAATAGACTTCTTGAGCACGATCTATGTTCCTTCAAACTTCGTCAACCAATCCATGCCTAGGATTACATCCAAGGTCTGGGTTTCCAACACTATGAGGTCTGCGGAAATTTATGGTTCCCGATGTTGAGGTTGCATGACAGCCTAAGCTGCCATCATTTCTCCTCTGCGGGCCGGCGAAGGGGCTTCTAAGGGTTTTAGTGGGCAACCCGTACTTTTCCACAACTACCCGGATATGAATGAATCGTTGCACCGAATCAAAGAGTACCAAAACTGAGCGTGAATTCAATAAAACTTACCAACCACAGTGTCTGGCTGATCATAGACGTCCTCCACGTCGATGTGGTTCACCTGAGCACGAGGGAACGGATTGGGCTTCTTCGCTGAGCCTCCATTGCCGTTTCCATTCCTCTGCTTGGCCTCCGGGCAGTCGGTGGCGTAGTGCCCTGTCTTCTGGCACTTGAAGCAGGTGATGTGGCTCAGATCCTTCGGAGCCGGGGCAGAACGGTGCTGATTGCCATTACCGTTTCCATTGCCATTGCCATGGCCTGACTTGTTGTCCTGGCTGCGGTTGTTCCCATTTCCTCCATGGTTATGACCTCCATGGTTATGATGGGTGTGCCCTCCTGAGTATGGTGCATAACGGGGCTTCTGCTGAGCTCCCGAGTTGTGCTTCCCCTGGCTGTACTTCCGCTTGCGGCTTTCTATCTGCTGCTGCTTGCCTTCAAGTATGGTGGCCTTGTCTACCAGCTCCTGGTAGTTGTTGAAGGTAGCCACAATAAGCTGCATGCTCAGCTCATCGTTGAGTCCCTCAAGGAACTTCTCCTGCTTTGCGGCATCTGTGGCCACATCATCAGGGGCATAGCGGGCTAGCTTGCTGAATTCATCCACGTACTGTGCCACAGTACGGTTCCCCTGGCGTAAGTTGCGGAACTCACGCTTCTTCAGGCTCATGGCTCCAGCTGAAACATGAGCGGTGCGGAAGGCCTGCTGGAACTGATCCCATGTGATGGCACCAATGGGATAAGTGGCGGTGTAGTTCTCCCACCAAGAAGCTGCAGGTCCATCAAGTTGATGCGCGGCAAAGCGCACCTTCTCTGCATCAGTGCATCCAACAGTGATTAGCTCTCTTCCGACTTTGCGGAGCCAATCATCAGCCACAATCGGCTCAGTGCTACTAGAGAACACTGGCGGGTTCAGCCTCAGGAATCGAGTCAAGTTGTCCACAGGGGGTGGTGGCGGTGGATTGTTGGTGTTGTTGTTCTGATTCTGGATGAGAAGCTGCATGAGTGCATTCTGCTGCTGGAGCAGCTGGGTGAGCTCCGGCGGAAAACCAGTGTCACGTCTCGGAGGCATCTGGTGTTTTGGAGTGGTTGAGAAAATTAGAATAGAACAATGGTCTATGAGAAATAACACTACCCATATGAATGCACAATCATAAAACACACCAATCATTTATTCATTCCACTCAAACATGGTTCAAACTCGATTACAAAAGCTCATGACTAATCGAAGTATATCGGCCTAACTGATCGATGAAAAAGTAAAATAACATGGTGGTCGACTAAAAAGTCTTCATCAATAATCCTTGCGTCCTCTGTTGTGGCGCCTCCTCTTGTGACTTCCTTTAGTGGAACTGCCTTCATAATCATGATCATTACTCACGAGGGGTCCTTCATCTCCACTCGGAAAAAGGTCCTCTCCCAAGTCCATCTTTTCCTCTATCGCGGCAAGCTTCATCTTCAGGTCGTCGACTGTCTCCATGAAGTCCGCGACTTCTTCCTCATGGTTAAGGAAGTCTGCGCGTGCCTTCTCCTCCAGTTCAGTTCACGGAACAAAAGCTTCAGTGTGTCTTGAGTTCGGCGAGTCTGAATCTCCCGTTTCTGAGAAGACACTCCAAGTCCTGGATGTAAGAGAGAGTGGAGTCGTCCTCCACGGTGCGGATGATATCTCCATTCCTTGCCTGCGTGAAACCATGGCGAGGTCCGAGGATCGAGCTCGACCTCAGTACTCCTCTCGGAGATGTCCAAGTGCTCGATAGATCGCCACGTCCCTTCCGATGATCCAGTTGAACTCGGTGAACTCAAAGTCAATAGGCTCCGTGTGTCCTCCGAAGGTTCTCCACAGGATATGCACTTCAATCTCAGGCGGGTGTCCGTCGGAAGTGCATTGGTTGGCTTCCGGTGATCGAGGGTAGAGCAATCTTCAGCTTCTTCACCATCTGGACCAGCTTTACGCGAAGGGCATCGTCTCATCGGTGGCAAAACTCCGTAGCAAACTGGGTGAACTCGACGGCCATCTAGAATGTTGAAAACCGGAGAGGAGTTAGAAATGAGCAGGGAGAATTACGGAATGATAAGGATATAAAGTAAATAGTCTCTTCCTATGGCTTTTCGATCCTAGGGGTTACAATCCTACGGTCAGCGTGTGCTCGATACCATCTCTGAGCGACCGACCCAAAATCGGTCAAATCTACGTATGCATACCATCCCAAGATCATGCTGGTACTCACAGTACATCGATAAAGTAATCAAAGTTCAATCACACCTGAATATTATTACATGATTCTCATATAGAGTCTTTATTACAAGGGAATAAATTCGGCTCAAGGCCAACTCATGAGAAATAAAATACTAATGCTGCGGAAGCGTCGAAGTAAAGCGAGTCCATCCGACTCCAAAGGGCAATCGCCAAGCGCGAGCGTAGCCTCACTCTGATCGAATATACCTCGCAACATAAGGCGTTGCAGCCATGTAGGTCAGCTTTTGAATAAGCTGGCAAGTCATGAAGAATAACAATAATAAAGTTACTATCACTATATGCATTTTGGCTGTGGAGCTCTAAGTTTCATCATTTTGCGAAAAGCAAATTTTTCCCTACTACGAAGGACTTGTTTGCAAATTACTACAATTGTTGGTAGTTATTGAGATGGTTCCGCCAACCAATATCTCATTCCCAAATTATTAAGTCATAAAACCCTCAAATTAATTCTTTAGTTTTAGTGTTTAGATTTCGAATACTTCCAAGTTCGAGGCTCAAATTGTCCGTGAATCGGGACACGGCTAATCGATTAGATCTTTAACTCTGCAGAGGTTTGCGACTTTCCCATAAGAATCATTCCCTCCTTTTAAGTCTTCGCACTTCATGGTGTTTGAAGACGGACCAGATAAACAGGTCTTCCAAAGAGTTCTTCGGCTACTACGGTACCCATCCAATCCTACCGTTCTTCTACATCTCGTAGTACCGTCCAGCCAGCGTCACTACTAGGGTCAACCCAGCGAGCCCATAATGGCTTGCGGCTGCACAGTAAGCTTCGGTCATGGGGCATCCATCCTTCTCTTCGTGGCTGGGTGAAGCTTTCCGCAAGATGTCATGGCACTTCTCCATGCATCCCGGCCAACCACTGGGTTCTCCAGGGTGCCCGTCAACCGTCCTCCACCCAGTAGTGAATTTCCGAAGTCCATCTTGATCATTGTAGTTCATGGGGTTGTCATCATCATTGACTCTCACATCTTGCTTATGAATTTCACTCAACCAAAACCCGTCTACGAGCATAGCAAAGTAAACTACTTCGTCCCGGGGTCACGGTAACAAGGGGATTGGTTCATCCTACCACATGATACTACTCAAGATTAATAACTTCAAAATTTCAACTACTGCATGCATGGTGGGGTGGTGACAATTACTAATGCACAAAAACATAGGTATAGGAAATAACATGATCAAAACTTGCCTTGCTGATGATCCTCGTAAGCTAAAGATTCGTAGTAGCAAGCTTCGCACTCCGGAAACTCTACCGAGACAAACAATATCACAATAAGTATATAGCATAGGATCATATAATACAATAGCATAACAATAGCAACATAACACACCAAAACAACCAAATCAAAATCCAAAGGGAAAACTCAAATAAAACCAACTCAAATTTCCTACTTCAAACAATAACTAAAATAGTTTTATATAACAAAAATTTTCTCAACATAACCAAATCATGGTTTTAGGTTAACTTAACAGAAAAGATTTCACTAAGCAACTAGGATCAAAAAGAATTAATTAAAAATCTATTATGAAACTCCTATTAGGCCTAATCCAATTTCTATTAAGAAAAATAAAATAAAACTTTAATTTATTATAAATAAAAGTTCATCCTATAAAGTGACAGAAACTAATCTAGAATAATCAATCACATGTTAAAAATAAATTTATTTACTAATTAAAATAATAGGAAAACAGTAGCTAGTTAATTAATTAGGATTAAAAGATTCTGCTTAAAACTATTTATTTATTAATCCTAAAATACCCAAATTAATTTCTATGGTTTGGCAATGTCAAAATAAAGTTGGGACAAAAGAATCATCCAAAAATAATTTTTCTAACTCAAGTTATAGCAGATTTACTATTCTGACTAAAACTAAAATAAAGCAATTTTAATTAATTTTAAAATAGCTAAATATATATTCTACAGAAACTATAGAAAATTTGCAAACCAACAAAAAAAGAATCAACTAAAAATATTAAACAGAATAAAAGATATGAATTTTTCAAAACAGGAACTATTCTGTTAAAACAGAAAATGAAAATAAAAGAAAAAGGCCTAATGGGCCTAAACTGTGCACTGGGCGTAAAATAACCTAAACGGGCCCTAGGGTTAAAACTAGTCGGGCCGGGCTAATAAAAAAAACCCTAACTAAATTAAACCGGAGACTAAACCGGGCTGGTCCGGTTTATTTTAAAAGAAATACCCCTTCGAGGGCGATCTAATCCTAGCCGTTCATCACGCATCGGACGGGGGAGGGGATTCCGGCGACTTACCGGACCTCGGCGGCGGCGGCGGCGGCGACGAGTGTGTTGAGGGCTCCGGTCGTCGGGGAGGTTGACGGAGTGGCCGGCGGGTGCGACGAGGTCGGGAGGGTCCAGTGGAGTCGGTGGGGGTCGGGGTGGCTAGGGCGGCGGCGGCGACGACAATGGCGGCAAGGGGACTCGGGCTCCGGCGAGTTCGTCTGAGAGAAGGAGGGGTCCGCGAGGGCTAGGGGAATGGGGTGCGGGCGGCGCTTAAATAGGCGGGGGCCTCGGCCTTGCTTCGAAGCGATCGGGAGGATCGGGACCCCGGATCCTTCGGGATCCGTGGCCGCGGCGGCGCGTGGCGCGAGGGAAGAGGGAGGTGGTGGGGCCTGCTGTCGGTGAGAGAGAGAGGGGGGGGGGGCGGCGGGCGCCAAAGGTTTTTCAGGCGTGGGGCGAGTGAGGCCGGCTCGGTCGGCTCATTGGGCTGGCCTCTGGGCCGCTGGTGGGCAGTGGTGGGGGCTTCACATTGGCTGGGCAGGGGGCTGGTGGCCGATGGGGTTTTCTTTTTTTTTAAATTTATTTTTAATAAAATAAAACAGATATAAAACATAATCTATAAATATTTTATATAGGGTATATATATACCAAAATGATCAGGGAATATTCCTATCATTTGAACATTTTCCAGAGGCAAAATCCAAACTTTATAAAATCCATTTTTTCAAATTCAAATAAAATTCAGATTTGAATCCAAAACTTTTGACAATGTTTTCCTCTGATATTTTTGGAGTGTCATGTTTACTCCTCTCATACTTTTGATCAAGTATTTATCAGGCATAGTTTTTGAAATGATTCCCACTTGCCAAAGTTTGAATTCAAATTCAAAACTCAAAATTCGCTGAAACTACAAATAGCATTCAAATTCAAACAGGATGCATAGGATGCTTAGCTATAATTGTAAAACATTCCAAATAGGAAATTTGGGATGTTACAGAACATCTTCATGTTGATCGTATCTACTATACGACTCATGCTCGACCTTTCGGTCTCTATGTTCCGAGGCCATGTCTGTACATGCTAGGCTCGTCAAGTTAACCCTAAGTGTATTGCATGTGTTCCGAGGCCATGTCTGTACATGCTAGGCTCGTCAACACCCGTTGTATGTGTACGTAAGAATCCATCACACCCGATCATCACGTGGTGCTTAGAAGCGACGCACTTTTGGCAACGGTGCACAGTTAGGGGGGAACACTTCTTGAAATTGTTGTAAGGGATCATCTTATTTACTACCGTCGTTCTAAGTAAACAAGATGCATAGTCATAATAAACATCACATGCAATTATATATTAGTGACATGATATGGCCAATATCATATAGCTCCATTGATCTCCATCTTGGGGCTCCATGATCATCATTGTCACCGCATGACACCATGATCTCCATCATCATGATCTCCATCATCGTGTCTTCATGAAGTTGTCTCGCCAACTATTACTTCTACTACTATGGCTACCGGTTAGCAATAAAGTAAAGTAATTACATGGCGTCGTTTAATGACACGCAGGTCATACAATAATAAAGACAACTCCTATGGCTCCTGCCGGTTGTCATATTCATCGACATGCAAGTCGTGAATCCTATTACAAGAACATGATCAATCTCATACATCACATATCATTCATCACATTCTTCTTGGCCATATCACATCACATAGCATACCCTGCAAAAACAAGTTAGATGTCCTCTAATTGTTGTTTGCATGTTTTACGTGGCTGCTATGGGTTTTAGCAAGAACGTTTCTTACCTACGCAAAACCACAACGTGATATGCCAATTGCTATTTACCCTTCATAAGGACCCTTTTCATCGAATCCGTTCCGATTAAAGTGGGAGAGACTGGCACCCGCTAGCCACCTTATGCACCAAGTGCATGTCGGTCGGTGGAACTTGTCTCACGTGAAGAGCGTGTAAGGTCGGTCAGGCCGCTTCATCCCACAATACCGTCGAAAACAAGATTGGACTAGTAACGGTAAGCATATTGAACAACATCAACGCCCACAACTACTTTGTGTTCTACTCGTGCAAAGAATCTACACAATAGACCTAGCTCATGATGCCACTGTTGGGGAACGTAGCAGAAATTCAAAATTTTCCTACGTGTCACCAAGATCTATCTATGGAGAAACTAGCAACGAGGGAAGGAGAGTGCATCTACATACCCTTGTAGATCGCTAAGCGGAAGCGTTCAAGTGAACGGGTTGAAGGAGTCGTACTCGTCGTGATTCAAATCACCGGAGATCCTAGTGCTGAACGGACGACACCTCCGTGTTCAACACACGTACAGCCCGGTGACGTCTCCCACGCCTTGATCCAGCAAGGAGAGAGGGAGAAGTTGAGGAAGACTCCATCCAGCAGCAGCACAACGGCATGGTGGTGATGGAGGAGCGTGGCAATCCCGCAGGGCTTCGCCAAGCACCACGGGAGAGGAGGAGGAGGAGAGGTAGGGCTGCGCCTGGAGAGGGAGAGGCTCTCGTGTGTTATGGGCAGCCCCTAGGCCTCATATATATAGGGGAAGGGGAGGGCTGCGCCCCCTCTAGGGTTTCCACCCCCTAGGGGTGGCGGCCAGCCCTAGATGGGTTTTGGGGGGGCGGCCAAGAGGGGGGAGAGGGGAGGCGCCCACTAGGTGGGCCTTAAGGCCCATCTGAACTAGGGTTTGCCCCCTCCCACTCTCCCTTGCGCCTTGGGCCCCTTGTGGGGGGCGCACCAGCCCTCCTAGGGGCTGGTCCCCTCCCACACTTGGCCCACGAACCTTCAGGGCAGGTGCCCCACTTGGTGGACCCCAGGACCCTCCGGTGGTCCCAGATGCGTTACCGATAAATCCGAAACTTTTCGGTGACCAAAACAGGACTTCCCATATATAAATCTTTACCTCCGGACCATTCCGAACTCCTCGTGACGTCCGGGATCTCATCCGGACTCGAACAACATTCGGTAACCACATAAAACTTCCTTTAAAACCCTAGCATCATCGAACCTGAAGTGTGTAGACCCTACGGGTTCGGGAGACATGTAGACATGACCGAGGCGTTCTCCGGTCAATAACCAACAGCGGATCTGGATACCCATGTTGGCTCCCACATGTTCCACGATGATCTCATCGGATGAACCACGATGTCAAGGACTCAATCAATCCCGTATTCAATTCCCTTTGTCTAGCGGTATTGTACTTGCCCGAGATTCGATCGTCGGTATCCCGATACCTTGTTCAATCTCGTTACGGCAAGTCTCTTTACTCGTTCCGTAACACATCATCCGTGATCAACTCCTTGATCACATTGTGCACATTATGATGATGTCCTACCGAGTGGGCCCAGAGATACCTCTCCGTCACACGGAGTGACAAATCCAGCCTCGATTCGTGCCAACCCAATGACACTTTCGGAGATACCTGTAGTGCACCTTTATAGTCACCCAGTTATGTTGTGACGTTTGGTACACCCAAAGCATTCCTACGGTATCCGGGAGTTACACAATCTCATGGTCTAAGGAAATGATACTTGACATTAGAAAAGCTTTAGCATACGAACTACGATCTTTGTGCTAGGCTTAGGATTGGGTCTTGTCCATCACATCATTCTCCTAATGATGTGATCCCGTTATCAACGACATACAATGTCCATGGTTAGGAAACTGTAACCATCTATTGATCAACGAGCTAGCCAATAGAGGCTTGCTAGGGACAAGGTGTTGTCTATGTATCCACACATGTATCTGAGTTTCCTATCAATACAATTATAGCATGGATAATAAACGATTATCATGAACAAGGAAATATAATAATAAATAATTTATTATTGCCTCTAGGACATATTTCCAACAGTCTCCCACTTGCACTAGAGTCAATAATCTAGTTCACATCGCCATGTGATCAACATTGATAGGTCACATCGCCATGTGACCAACACCCAAAGAGTTTACTAGTGTCTGTAAACTAGTTCACATCATCATGTGATTAAGACTCAATGAGTTCTGAGGTTTGATCATGTTTTGCTTGTGAGAGAGGTTTTAGTCAACGGGTTTTAGTCAACGGGTCTGAACCTTTCAGATCCGTGTGTACTTCGCAATTCTCTATGTCATATTGTAAATGCTGCTTCCACGCTCCACTTGAACCTTATTCCAAATGGTTGCTCCACCATACGTATCCGGTTTGCTACTCAGAGTCATTCGGATAGGTGTTAAAGCTTGCATCGGCGTAACCCTTTACGCCGAACTCTTTATCACCTCCATAATCGAGAAACATGTCCTTATTTACTCCAAGGACAATTTTGACCATGTCCAATGATCCATTCTGGATCATTCTTGTACCCTTGAGTGACTCATGGCAAGGCACACTTCGGTGCGGTACACAGATAGCATACTATAGAGCCCATGTCTGAAGCATAGGGGACGACCTTCGTCCTTTCTCTCTTTTCTGCCGTGGTCGAGCTTTTAACTCTTAACTTCATACCTTACAACTCAGGCAAGAACTCCTTCTTTGACTGATCCATCTTGAACACTTTCAAGATTATGTCAAGGTATGTGCTCATTTGAAAGTACTATTGAGCGTTTTTGATCTATCCTCATAGATTTTGATGCTCAATGTTCAAGTAGCTTAATCCAGGTTTTCACTTGAAAAACACCTTTCAAATAACCCTATATACTTTCCAGGAAATTCTACATCATTTCTGATCATCAATATGTCAACAACATATACTCATCAGAAATTCTATAGTGCTCCCACTCACTTCTTTGGAAATACAAGTTTCTCATAAACTTTGTATAAACCCAAAATCTTTGATCATCTCATCAAAGTGCACATTCCAACTCCGAGATGCTTACTCCAGTCCTTAGAAAGGATTGCTGTTGCCAGCATACCTTTTAGCATCCTTAGGATCGACAAAACTTTCTGATTGCATCACATACAACCTTTCCTTACGAAAACTGGTAAGGAAACTCATTTTGACATCCATCTGCCAAATTTCATAAAT
The DNA here is from genome assembly GCA_021605205.1 of Aegilops longissima. Taxonomy (NCBI): domain Eukaryota; kingdom Viridiplantae; phylum Streptophyta; class Magnoliopsida; order Poales; family Poaceae; genus Aegilops; species Aegilops longissima. The sequence goes on from CM038677.1 coordinate 56,795,879, forward strand.
GCAGCTAATGCTAACATGATTCCGACGGACTTAAGCATTGCTACGGATGAGAAAATCTCATCGTAGTCAACTCCTTGAACTTGTGAAAAACTCTTCGCCACAAGTCGAGCTTCATAGACGGTGACATTACCGTCCACGTCCATCTTCTTCTTAAAGATCCATTTATCTCAATGGCTTGCCGATCATCGGGCAAGTCCACCAAAGTCCATGCTTTGTTCTGATACATGGATCCTATCTCGGATTTCATGGCTCCTAACCATTTGTCGGAATTTGGGCCCACCATCGCTTCTCCATAGCTCGTAGGTTCATTGTTGTCTAGCAACATGACCTTCAAGACAGGATCGCCGTACCACTCCGATGCAGTACGCGTCCTTGTCGTCCTACGAGGTTCGGTAGTGACTTGATCCGAAACTTCATGATTACTATCATAAGCTTCTACTTCAATTGGTGTAGGTGCCACGGAACAACTTCCCGTGCCTGCTACACACTAGTTGAAGTGACGGTTCAATAACCTCATCAAGTCTCCACCATCCTCCCACTCAACTTTTCGAGACAAACATTTCCTCGAGAAAGGACCCGATTCAAGAAACAATCCCTATTGCTTTCGGATCTGAATTAGGAGGTATACCCAACTGTTTTGGGTGTCCTATGAAGATGTCTTTTATCCGCTTTGGGTTCGAGCTTATCAACCTGAAACTTTTTCACACAAGCGTTGTAGCCCCAAACTTTTTGAAAAATGACAGCTTAGGTTTCTCCAAACCATAGTTCATACGGTGTCATCTCAACGGAATTACGTGGTACCCTATTAAAGTGAGTGCGGTTGTCTCTAATGCCTAACCCATGAACGATAGTGGTATTTCGATAAGAGATATCATGGTACACACCATATCCAATAGAGTGCAACTATGATGTTCGGACACACCATCACACTATGGTGTTCCAGGCGGTATTAATTGTGAAACAATTTCCACAATGTCTTAATTGTGTGCCAAAGCTCGTAACTCAGATACTCATCTCTATGATCATATCATGGACATTTTATCCTCTTGTCACGATGATCTTCAACTTCACTCTGAAATTACTTGAACCATTCAATAATTCAGACTTGAGTTTCATCAAGTAAATATACTTAACATCTACTCGAATCATCTATGAAGTAAGAACATAACGATATTCACTGCATGCCTCAGCACTCATTGGACTGCACACATCAAAATGTGTTACTTCCAACAAGTTGTTATCTTGTTTCATCTTACTGAAACCGAGTTTTTGAGTCATCTTGCCCATGTGGTATGATTTGCATATCTCAAGTGATTCAAAATCAAGTGAGTCCAAACGATCCATCTGCATGGAGTTTCTTCATGCGTATACACCAATAGACATGGTTCGCATGTCTCAAACTTTTCAAAAATGAGTGAGTCCAAAGATCCATCAACATGGAGCTTCTCCATGCGTTTTATACCAATGTGACTTACATGGCAGTGCCACAAGTACGTGGTACTATCATTACTATCTTATATCTTTTGGCATGAAAATGTGTATCACTACGACCGAGATTCAATAAACCATTCCTTTAGGTGCAAGACCATTGAAGGTATTATTCAAATAAATAGAGTAACCATTATTCTCCTTAAATGAATAACCGTATTGCGATAGACATAATCCAATCATATCTATGCTCAACGCAATCACCAAATGACAATTATTCAGGTTTAATACTAATCTTGATGGTAGAGGGAGCGTGCGATGTTTGATCAAATCAAACTTGGAAACACTTCCAACACATATCGTCAGCTCACCCTTAGCTAGTCTCCGTTTATTCCGTAGCTCTTTTATTTCGAGTTACTAACACTTAGCAACCGAACCGGTATCTTAATACCCTGGTGCTGCTAGGAGTACTAGTAAAGTACACATTAACATAATGTATATCCAATATACTTATATCGACCTTGCCAGCCTTCTCATCTACCAAGTATCTAGGGTAATTCTGCTCCAGTGTCTGTTCCCCTTATTACAGAAGCACTTAGTCTCGGGTTTGGGTTCAACCTTGGGTTTCTTCACTAGAGCGGCAGCTGATTTGCCGTTTCATGAAGTATCCCTTCTTGCCCTTTCCCTTCTTGAAACTAGTGGTTTCACCAACCATCAACAATTGATGCTCCTTCTTGATTTCTACTTTCGCGGTGTCAAACATCGTGAATACCTCAAGGATCATCATATCTATCCCTGATATGTTATAGTTCATCACGAAGCTCTAGCAGCTTGGTGGCAATGACTTTGGAGAAACATCACTATATCATCTGGAAGATTAACTCCCACTCGATTCAAGTGATTGTTGCACTCAGACAATCTGAGCACAAGCTCAACGATTGAGCTTTTCTCTCTTAGTTTGCAGGCTAAGAAAATCGTCGGAGGTCTTATACCTCTTGACGTGGCACGAGCCTGAAATCCCAATTTCAGCCCTTGAAACATCTCATATGTTCCGCGACATTTCGAAAACGTCTTTGGTGCCTCAACTCTAAACCGTTTAACTGAACTATCACGTAGTTATCAAAACGTCTATGTCCGATGTTAGCAACATCCACAGGCGGACGTTTGGGGTTCAACACACCGAGCGATGCATTAAGGACATAAGCTTTCTCGTCTGCATAATCGCTCACAACTTTCAACTATATTTTCTCTAGGAACATATCTAAACAGTGGAACTAAAGCGCGAGCTTACGACATAATTTGCAAAAGGTCTTTTGACTATGTTTAAGATAATTAAGTTCATCTTATGAACTCCCACTCGAGATAGACATCCCTCTGGTCATCTAAGTGATTACATGATCCGAGTCAACTAGGCCGTGTCCGATCATCACGTGAGACGGACTAGTCATCATCGGTGAACATCTTCATGTTGATCATATCTACTATCGACTCATGCTCGACCTTTCGGTCTCGTGTTCCGAGGCCATGTCTGTACATGCTAGGCTCGTCAAGTTAACCCTAAGTGTATTGCGTGTTTCGAGGCCATGTCTGTACATGCTAGGCTCACAACACCCGTTGTATGTGAACGTAAGAATCCATCACACCTGATCATCACGTGGTGCTTAGAAGCGACGAACTTTTGGCAACGGTGCACAGTTAGGGGGGAACACTTCTTGAAATTGTTGTAAGGGATCATCTTATTTACTACCGTCGTTCTAAGTAAACAAGATGCATAGTCATAATAAACATCACATGCAATTATATATTAGTGACATGATATGGCCAATATCATATAGCTCCATTGATCTCCATCTTCGGGGCTCCATGATCATCATTGTCACCGGCATGACACCATGATCTCCATCATCATGATCTCCATCATCGTGTCTTCATGAAGTTGTCTCGCCAACTATTACTTCTACTACTATGGCTACTGGTTAGCAATAAAGTAAAGTAATTACATGGCGTCGTTTAATGACACGCAGGTCATACAATAATAAAGACAACTCCTATGGCTCCTGCCGGTTGTCATATTCATCGACATGCAAGTCGTGAATCCTATTACAAGAACATGATCAATCTCATACATCACATATCATTCATCACATTCTTCTTGGCCATATCACATCACATAGCATACCTGCAAAAACAAGTTAGGCGTCCTCTAATTGTTGTTTGCATGTTTTACGTGGCTGCTATGGGTTTTAGCAAGAACGTTTCTTACCTCATAAAACCACAACGTGATATGCCAATTGCTATTTACCCTTCATAAGGACCCTTTTCATCGAATTCGTTCCGACTAAAGTGGGAGAGATCGGCACCCGCTAGCCACCTTATGCACCAAGTGCATGTCAGTCGGTGGAACCTGTCTCACGTAAGAGTACGTGTAAGGTCGGTCCGGGCCGCTTCATCCCACAATACCGTCGAAAACAAGATTGGACTAGTAATGGTAAGCATATTGAACAACATCAACGCCCACAACTACTTTGTGTTCTACTCGTGCAAAGAATCTACGCAATAGACCTAGCTCATGATGCCCTTTGTTGGGGAACGTGGCAGAAATTCAAAATTTTCCTCGTGTCACCAAGATCTATCTATGGAGAAACTAGCAATGAGGGAAGGAGAGTGCATCTACATACCCTTGTAGATTGCTAAGCGGAAGTGTTCAAGTGAGCGGGTTGAAGGAGTCGTGCTGTCGTGATTCAAATCACCGGAGATCCTAGTGCGAGCGGACGGCACCTCCGTGTTCAACACACGTACAGCCCGGTGACGTCTCCCACGCCTTGATCCAGCAAGGAGAGAGGGAGAGGTTGAGGAAGACTCCATCCAGCAGCAGCACAATGGCATGGTGGTGATGGAGGAGCGTGGCAATCCCGCAGGCCGCCAAGCACCACGGGAGAGGAGGAGGAGGAGGTAGGGCTGCGCCTGGAGAGGAGAGGCTCTCGTGTGTTATGGGCAGCCCCTAGGCCTCATATATATAGGGGAAGGGGAGGGCTGCGCCCCCTCTAGGGTTTCCACCCCCTAGGGGTGGCGGCCAGCCCTAGATGGGTTTTGGGGGGGCGGCCAAGAGGGGGAGAGGGGAGGCGCCCACTAGGTGGGCCTTAAGGCCCATCTGAACTAGGGTTTGCCCCCTCCCACTCTCCCTTGCGCCTTGGGCCCCTTGTGGGGGGCGCACCAGCCCTCCTAGGGGCTGGTCCCCTCCCACACTTGGCCCACGCAACCTTATGGGGCAGGTGGCCCCACTTGGTGGACCCCCGGGACCCTCCCGGTTGTCCCGGTACGTTACCGATAAACCCCGAAACTTTTCCGGTGACCAAAACAGGACTTCCCATATATAAATCTTTACCTCCGGACCATCCCGGAACTCCTCGTGAGGTCCGGGATCTCATCCGGGACTCTGAACAACATTCGGTAACCACATACAGACTTCCTTTATAACCCTAGCATCATCGAACCTTAAGTGTGTAGACCCTACGGGTTCGGGAGACATGTAGACATGACCGAGACGTTCTCCGGTCAATAACCAACAGCGGGATCTGGATACCCATGTTGGCTCCCACATGTTCCACGATGATCTCATCGGATGAACCACGATGTCAAGGACTCAATCAATCCCGTATTCAATTCCCTTTGTCTAGCGGTATTGTACTTGCCCGAGATTCGATCGTCGGTATCCCGATACCTTGTTCAATCTCGTTACGGCAAGTCTCTTTACTCGCTCCGTAACACATCATCCGTGATCAACTCCTTGATCACATTGTGCACATTATGATGATGTCCTACCGAGTGGGCCCAGAGATACCTCTCCGTCACACGGAGTGACAAATCCCAGCTCGATTCGTGCCAACCCAATGACACTTTCGGAGATACCTGTAGTGCACCTTTATAGTCACCCGATTACGTTGTGACGTTTGGTACACCCAAAGCATTCCTACGGTATCCGGGAGTTACACAATCTCATGGTCTAAGGAAATGATACTTGACATTAGAAAAGCTTTAGCATACGAACTACGATCTTTGTGCTAGGCTTAGGATTGGGTCTTGTCCATCACATCATTCTCCTAATGATGTGATCCCGTTATCAACGACATCCAATGTCCATGGTTAGGAAACCGTAACCATCTATTGATCAACGAGCTAGCCAATAGAGGCTTGCTAGGGACAAGGTGTTTTCTATGTATCCACACATGTATCTGAGTTTCCTATCAATACAATTATAGCATGGATAATAAACTATTATCATGAACAAGGAAATATAATAATAACTAATTTATTATTGCCTCTAGGGCATATTTCCAACACCAAGGTGGGCGCCAACTGTCGTGGTTCTAAGTCTGACAGTAGAATGGGGGGTAGGTATGGAGAGGCAAGATCCTAGCTATGGAGTAGTTGTATACGCAAGAGATTTACGAGTTCAGGCCCTTCTCGGAGGAAGTAACAGCCCTACGTCTCGGAGCCCTAAGGCGGTCGACTGGATTATCTGCGTATGTGTTACAGGGGTACGAACCCTTCTGCCTGTGGAGGGGGGTGGCTTATATAGAGTGCGCCAGGACCCCAGCCAGCCCACGTAGCAGAGGGTTTAAGGTACGTTAAGGCTAGGCGTTACTGGTAACGCCCTACATAAAGTGTCATTAAGGTCATAAAGACTATTTAACTACAGACCGTTTGGACACCGAGTGGCTCTTGGACTCTTGGTGGTCGAGTGGGTCTTCATAGTCGAGTGTCTTTGAATCTGTCGAGTGGTAGTCCACCAAGTCGACTGGAAGGCTGCTTCTCTTGTGAGTGTCCTTGTGGAGGGTACCTTTGGGCAGGTCTATGACCCTACCCCAGGTACATGACTTCATCAGCGCCCCCCCTTTCCTTCTCCTACTCCCTCTCCTTCCCCCTTTCCCCGTCCGGTAAAAGGAAATGGGGGGGGGGGGCGAATAGGACTAGGAGTCCAAGTGGGACTCCTCCCCACTTGGGGACCACCTAGGTCGGCCTCCTCTCCCTCCCTCCTATATATACGGGGGGCGCTGTCGGTGTCAAAATCGGCGGATCTCGGGTAGGGGGTCCCGAACTGTGCGTCTAAGGTCGATGGTAACAGGAGGTGGGGGACACGATGTTTACCCAGGTTTGGGCCCTCTCTATGGAGGTAATGCCCTACTTCCTGCTCGATTGATCTTGATGAATATGAGTATTACAAGAGTTGATCTACCACGAGACCGTAATGGCTAAAACCCTAGAAGTCTAGCATGTATGATTATGATTGCCTCTACGGACTAAGCCCTCCGGTTTATATAGACACCGAAGGGGACTAGGGTTGTACAAAGTCGGTTACAGAGAAAGGAATCTTCATATCCGGATGCCAAGCTTGCCTTCCATGCCAAGGAGAGTCCCATCCGGACACATGTGAGAGTTTTCGGTCTTGTATCTTCACAGCCCATCAGTCCGGCCCATGTCAATAGGCCGGACGCCCGAGGATCCCTTAATCCAGGACTCCCTCAGTAGCCCCCGAACCATTCTTCCAATGACGATGTGTTCGGTTTGTAGATTGTCTTCGGCATTGCAAGGCGGGTTCCTCCTTCGATTACTTCAAAGTACCTGACTTAAAGAGAAGTATTCGGCTTTCCATTTAATGTCGCGCCCATCGGCTTCCATACCTTCATGACTCCAGCTTCCACGTGTCGAGCGAATATGAGCGGTCGGGGTATTTTTGCACGTATCAACCTGACCATGTAAGAAAGGGGTCTATTTAAAGAGTTTGGGATCTTCAGATCCATTCCACACCAAGCGAGGAATCCTCAGAGCTTGCTAGGAGAAACCATTCCAACATGGCTAGCGTTCCAAGCTCTTCCCTCCGTCCCCACGACCCCGGAAAAGGCGATTGGGAGAAATGTTCCGTATCCCACGGTCAACTAGTGAAGTTGCAGATGCAGGGATTTCTTCCCCCCGCGGATCTAGTCCCCGTTCGGACAGGATTGACTTCCTTAAACGACAGGGCTCAGGCGGAGAATTGCCCTAATCCATCCAGGGGGAACGAGTGTGCTTCAATCCCTACTTGTTGAGAGGCGTTGGATTTCCAATCCACCCGTTCCTCCGAGGGCTCCTAGAGTATTATGGCCTCCAACTACACAATTTCACTCCTACTTCCATCCTGCACATCGCGGGTTACGTTGCTCTTTGTGAGCTATTCCTGGGTTGTGAGGCCCATTTTGAATTATGGAGGAAACTATTCTGCCTCGTCCCTCGTAGCCAAGAGGGATCAATATTTGAATTGGGCGGGGCCGAGGTATGGCGCATCGCCGGGACCGGATACCTGTCCGGTACACCGAAGAAGGCATCCGAAGAGTGGCCTTCCGAATGGTTCTATGTCGAGGACATCGCCCTTCCCGACCTAGTCCGAATGGGCCTTCCCGAATTTTCATGCGTTTCGTTAAAGAAAAGCCACAGCTGGTGCCCTTGGAACCTCGAGGAGGAAGATGGCGCGGAAGTCCGTCTATTGATGAGTGATATGTCTCCAACGTATCTATAATTTTTGATTGTTTCATGCTATTATATTACCTGTTTTGGATGTTTATGGGCTTTACTTTACACTTTTATAACATTTTTGGGACTAACCTACTAATCGGAGGCCCAGCCCGTATTGCTGTTTTTTTGCCTATTTTAGTATATCGAAGAAAATGAATATCAAACGGAGTCCAAACAGAATGAAAGCTTCAGGAGCGTGATTTTTGGAACGAACGTGATCTAGAGGACTTGGAGTGCAAGTCAAGAAGCTCCTGAGGCGGCCACGAGGGTTGAGGGCGCACCCCCCTGTCTCGTGAGGCCCTCGGGCATCCACCGACATACTTCTTGCTCCTATATATACCCATGTACCCCGAAACCATCAGGGGAGCCACCGAAGAAATATTTCCGCCACCGTAACATTATGTATCCGCGAGATCCCATCTTGGAGCTGTCGCCGGTGTTCTGCTGGAGGGGGAATCCACCACGGAGGGCTTCTACATCAACACCATAGCCCTTCTGATGAGTTGTGAGTAGTTTACCACAGACCTTCGGGTCCATAGTTATTAGCTATATGGCTTCTTCTCTCTTTTTGGATCTCAATACCATGTTCTCCCCCTCTCTTGTGGAGATCTATTTGATGTAACTCTTTTTGCGGCGTGTTTGTCAAGATCCGATGAATTGTGGGTTTATGATCAAGTTTATCTATGAGAGATATTTGAATCTATTCTGAATTCTTTTATGTATGATTGAGTTATCTTTGCAAGTGTCTTTGAATTATCGGTTTGGTTTGGCCTACTGGATTGATCTTTCTTGCCATGGGAGAAGTGCTTAGCTTTGGGTTCAATCTTGCGGTGTCCTTTCCCAGTGACAGTAGGGGCAGCAAGGCACGTATTGTATTGTTTCCATCGAGGATAAAAAGATGGGGTTTATATCATATTGCATGAGTTTATCCCTCTACATCATGTCATCTTTCTTAAAGCGTTACTCTGTTCTTATGAACTTAATACTCTAGATGCATGCTGGATAGCAGTCGATGTGTGGAGTAATAGTAGTAGATGCAGGCACGAGTCGGTCTACTTGTCACGGACGTGATGCTTATATACATGATCATGCCTAGATAATCTCATAATTATTCGCTTTTCTATCAATTGCTCGAGAGTAATTTTTTCACCCACCGTAATACTTATGCTATCTTGAGAGAAGCCTCTAGTGAAACCTATGGCCCCTGGGTCTATCCTATATCATATAAGCTTTCAATCTATTTTTATTTGCATCTCTACTTTTCCAATCTATATCATAAAATACCAAAAATATATTTATCTTATCATATTATCTCTATCAGATCTCACTTCCGCAAGTGGCCGTGAAGGAATTGACAACCCCTTTATCACGTTGGTTGCGAGTTCTTTGTTTGTTTGTGTAGGTTCGTGGGACTTGTGACGAGCCTCCTACTGGATTGATACCTTGGTTCTCAAAAACTGAGGGAAATACTTACGCTACTATGCTGCATCACCCTTTCCTCTTGAAGGAAAACCAACGCAAGCTCAAGACGTAGCAAGAAGGATTTCTGGCGCCGTTGCCGGGGAGGTCTTCGCTCAAGTCAAGACATGCCCAGTACCCATCACAAACCCATCTCCCTCGCATTTACATTATTTTCCATTTGCCTCTCGTTTTCCTCTCCCCACTTCACCTTTGCCGTTTTATTTGCCCTCTCTTTCCCAATCTCCTCTTCTCTTTTCCGCTTGCCTTTTTCTGTTTGCTTGTGTGTTGGATTACTTGTTGCCATGGCACAAGATAATACCAAATTGTGTAATTTCTTGAATACCAATAATAATGATTTCCTTAGTACTCCGATTGCTCCTCTTAATGATGTTGACTCTTGCGAAATCAATGCTGCTTTGCTGAATCTTGTTATGAAAGATCAATTCGCCGGCCTTCCTAGTGAAGATGCCGCTACTCATCTAAACAACTTTGTTGATTTGTGTGATATGCAAAATAAGAAAGATACGGATAATAATATTGTCAAATTGAAGTTATTTCCGTTTTGACTTAGAGATCGTGCTAAAGTTTGGTTTTCGTCTTTGCCTAAAAATAGTATTGATTCTTGGAACAAGTGCAAAGATGCTTTTATCTCTAAATACTTTCCTCCCGCTAAGGTCATCACTCTTAGGAACGATATTATGAATTTTAAACAACTTGATCATGAGCATGTTGCCCAATTTTGGGAAAGAATGAAATTGATGCTTCGCAATTGCCCTAATCATGGTTTGAATTTATGGATGATCATACAAAATTTTTATGCTGGTTTGAACTTTGCTTCTAGAAATCTCTTAGATTCTGCCGTGGGAGGCACGTTTATGGAAATCACGTTAGGAGATGCTACAAAACTTCTTGATAATATTATGGCTAATTATTCTCAATGGCACACTGAAAGATCTTCTAGTAAAAAAGTGCATGCTATAGAAGAAATCAATGTTTTGAGTGGAAAGATGGATGAACTTATGAAATTGTTTGCTACTAAAAACACTCCTCTTGATCCCAATGATATGCCTTTGTCTTCCTTGATTGAGAATAATAATGAATCTATGGATGTGAGTTTTGTTGGTAGGAATAGTTTTGGAAACAATGCTTACAGAGGAAACTTTAATGCTAGACCGTTCCCTAGTAATTCCTCTAATAATTATGGAAAATCCTACAATAATTCTTATGGTAATTTCAATAAGATGCCTTCTGATTTTGAGAATATTGTGAAAGATTTTATGATTTCTCAAAATAATTTTAATGCTTTGCTTGAAGAAAAATTGCTCAAAGTTGATGATTTGGCTAGGAACGTTGATAGACTTTCGCTTGACGTTGATTCTCTTAAACTTAGATCTTCTCCTCCTAAGCATGATATCAATGAGTCTCTTAAAGTAATGAGAATTTCCATTGATGAGTGTAAGGAAAGAACCGCTAGATTGCGTGCTAAAAAAGATAGCTTGTCACAGACGTGATGCCTATATACATGATCATGCCTAGATAATCTCATAATTATTCTCTTTTCTATCAATTGCTCGACAGTAATTTGTTCACCCACCGTAATACTTATGCTATCTTGAGAGAAGCCTCTAGTGAAACCTATGGCCCCCGGGTCTATCCTGTATCATATAAGCTTTCAATCTATTTTTATTTGCATCTTTACTTTTCCAATCTATATCATAAAATACCAAAAATATATTTATCTTATCATATTATCTCTATCAGATCTCACTTTTGCAAGTGGCCGTGAAGGGATTGACAACCCCTTTATCGCATTGGTTGCGAGTTCTTTGTTTGTTTGTGTAGGTTCGTGGGACTTGTAAGGAGCCTCCTACTGGATTGATACCTTGGTTCCCAGAAACTAAGGGAAATACTTACGCTACTGTGCTGCATCACTCTTTCCTCTTCAAGGAAAACCAACGCAAGATCAACACGTAGCAATGAGCAAGATAAGGACACTCGCCCAATCCGGATTATCAATAGTCGAGTGGCGACTTCCATAGTACGAGGGGTTTAGCCACTCCAATACAGAAGGCTTCCCATGTGGCACTATAAATGGGAAGATGACGCCTCCTGTTGCGGTCAGAAGGGTCCGGACACCCTTGCCGCTTTGGCCAAAATACTGGCCGAACTATACAAAGGGGAGAAAGAGGAATTCACTCATATTAAGCGCCGAGAGGGATTTTCCATGTACAAGCCTCCTAGCTGGGTGAGTTCCAATATCACTACTCTACTCAAACTACTCCCTGAGTCACTTTCCATGGACATTAATCCGTCCATTTGTAACAGGAATGGCGGAAGATCACCAAGGGGCTCCACAGCCCTGTCCCACAGCCAGAGGACCACAACCAGGACCTTGACCCCAAATTCGAAGAGGATTCAGACATATTCGTGATGTTCGAGGATGGGGTGTTCTACCAGGCGAGCTATGACGGCACGGAAGTGGCCATCACCGCCGACTATCCCGGTCTTCTCCCTGCCTCACACGTAAGTAATCAGGAGACATCTCCTCCAAAAGATCTTCCTCATTCTGCCTCACCCACCACACTATCTCGTGCTCCAAAGGGGAGGCGCTCGGCGCGCCATCCCGTACCAGGCGACTCCAAAGAGGGCGGCGCCCACACCGGACAAGCTTTCCAAGAGGAAGGCAAGTGAAGACACGTCGGAGCCGTCATCAAAGAGGTATGGCTTCGTAAATATGCTCTTTGGCGGTCACATGCAATTGTGACATTATCCATTCGTGTATTACCAGGAACAGCGTTCGCCGGACTATGTCTGGGAGAGCTCCCAGTCACACTCCCAACAGCCAGGTTCCAGACCCTGCCATAACGACAAGGGCTGATACGAGAGTGCCGCTGGATTGTCCTTTTGTAGGGGATTCAGATGATGTGTCTGTCACAAACTCGGAAGTGGAGAGCGTCATGAACCATCGGTGCCGGAGTGCCGCTCTATGCGACCCCGGCTTTACAAAAGAGGCATTCAATGCCTTCATCTCGGCTGATGCATACATCCGAGCTGCTCGAGATGGGCTTGCCAGAGTCACAGAGCAACATTTGAAAGATGCGCATGTGAGCTCACATTGTATAAACCTGATAATTATATACCAGTAGCCCCCGAGACTTGAAGCAGTCGATTCAGCTGATTTAAGGATCATTGTAAAACCAGGTGCTTACGGAGAAGAACAACATGTTGTATCAAGAGCTGGAAAAGTGTCGGGACCAGCTAGCTTCTGGGACAGCCGAATTGGAGAAATCCAAGAAGGCATCGCCTGGTAATGTGTCCCTCCATCGGGAAAAACGGAATTATATACCAGCAATGCTAACACAGTTGTGTATCTTATGGCAGAATCGTCAGATCATCCTGGAGAGGAACTGGGAGTTGCACAAGCGGGTGAACAAGAAGACAAAAGGCAATGGGCCGCGGGCGAACGTATACTTACACGGGTCATTGAGGAGAAAAACAAACTCCAGGATTCCAACACCCAGCTGGGCGAAGAACCAAAAGATGTGTGGGCCCAGCTGGCTGACTCCGTGAAGAAAAATAAGAGGCTGCAAGGCGGGATATTTAGTATGTGTTCAAACTTACCTCCGTGTAATTCGGCGAGGAAAGGAACTGACAGAGTTATGTCTGTAGGTATGCTGACTGGCCGTTCCGAAGGGGAGATGTCCGGATCTTCGGGCGATCTGCTACAAGAGCTGTCGCAAATGCACAAGCGAGATTGGCAGGCGATGCGAAGTGTTGCCAAGGCTTTATGGCCATCCGCCCCCCCTCCAGGAAGTATGTAGGAGCTTGTACAGCTATTTAAGGGAGCGCAGCGGCGTTTTCGATTATGGAAGATATCGACCTGCCGGGAAGGTGCGCGAGAGGCCTGGGCCATGATGAAAACATGGTATTCCAAGCTTGATCCGAATCATATGGCCCGGGTCGGACCTTTAGGGTCAGATGGAAAAGAAATTCCCGTTAGTTTGGTATATGACCATGTAAAAGTAGCCACAAAATATTCTCAATAGGATTGTAAGCTAGACAACTTGTTGGACGGCATAAAAGAGGAAATTTTTGAGTCCAAGTGACTATGTCCTTTCCTTGACATATTTGTCCCTAGCTGGATTGTAAAACAATTGTCATGGCAGACCTTTTCACTTCGACCTCTGGACCCAAAGGTGCGGAGTGTTTCCGAATACCTGAGCGGCTAAATAAACCGGGGTATGCGTGGAAACCAGGCGTAGGGGTCATAGTTGCTTGAACAGACAAGTTGTACCCGGCTAGCTATGTTATATTACATTGTGATTGTAAGAAACATCTTCTAGAGAGAATAGTTTCATTAAGGGTTCCTTTCCCTGGGTGAGCATGCATTAACGTGCATGTCCGAACTGTGATTGAAAAATCACTGTATACGTAATATCTGGGGGTTCATAGTGTAATGAGTAAAAACATCTTTAGTCCGCCGACCGAATATTCCCTTAAGAATGCTAGCTTTCGGGTTTACCCAGTCTGAGGTACACATCCGGATGACCCTGTAGTAACAACCACAGAGGTGCTCCCTTGCCCTAGCCGAACTAATGGGAACGTAGGGCATAAGCACAGGATCCAGGCAACCCAGCTTGGCCAAAACTTAAGTCATATCGATGCATATAATGGCGAAGAAAAGGTGTATACGAGTAAAAGACACGTATGTGGTGATCTTAATGCTCGGAAAATTTGGGGATGTGTGCGTCGTATAATGGACAAAAAGCCCCTAGGTATAATGGACATACATATTTGGGGATGTGTACGTCGTAGGTGCACGGTTTAGCCGCATGAAAGCTTTAAGTCTAAGAAAAGGAAAAGCGAAAAGAGAGGGAAAAAATAAATAATGGAAACAAAAGGGAGAAGGAGACGAACAAAGAGTTCGGCGCTAGGCATAGAATCTTCAGAGTCTGGCCGCGTTCCATGGGTTCGGCTCTAGGCGATTATCTGATGCATCACGCAGGTGGTACGCTCCTTCAGTGAGAACTTCGTCAATGATGAAGGGACCCTCCCACTTGGGCTTGAGTTTGTCCTTTTTCTTCTCCGGCAAGCGTAGAACGAGTTTGCCAACATTATAAGTCTTGGCCCGCACTTCTCTGCTTTGATATCTACGAGCCTGTTGTTGATAAAATGTAGAACGGGCTTTTGCGACGTCGCACTCCTCCTCCAGGGCATCTAAGTTGTCCTGCCGATCAAGCTCGGCCTCTCTCTCTTCATACATGCGCACTCGAGGTGAGTCATGAATAATGTCGGAGGGTAACACAGCCTCTGCGCTGTACACCATGAAGAAAGGTGTATATCGAGTAGTGCGATTGGGCGTGGTCCGCAGCCCCCACAGTATGGAGTCGAGCCTCGACCCAGTGCTTGTCTGATTCTTTCAATGACCACACTAGTCTGGGCTTAATGCCGCTCATAATAAGACCATTGGCTCGTTTGACTTGACCGTTTGTTTGCGGGTGATAGACGGAGGCGTAATCAAGCTTAATGCCTAGATTAACACACCAGGTTTTCACCTCATCGCCTATGAAATTTGAGTCGTTATCGGTGATGATGCTGTGTGGAACACCATAACGGTGCACAACACAGGATATGAAGTCTATCCTGGTCCGGCTTCGGCCGTTTTAAGTGGTTCGGCCTCTATCCACTTAGTGAATTTATCCACCATGACCAACAAATATTTTTTCTTATGGCTTCCTCCTTTAAGGGGTTCGACCATATCAAGCCCCCAGACCGCGAAAGGCCAAGTGATGGGGATTGTTTGTAGAGCGGTGGGTGGCATATGGCTTTGGTTGGAAAAAAGCTGGCATCCGACGCAACGTTGGACAAGGTCCCGCGCATCTGCTCGGGTCGTCGGCAAAAAAAAACCCTGTACGGAAGGCCTTGCATACAAGGGCCCGAGCCGCAGTGTGCTGACCACCGAGACCGGCATGAATTTCAGCCAAGAGCTGCCACCCCTCTTCCTCGGAGATACATCTTTGAAGTACTCCGGTAGCACTTTTCTTGTAGAGTTCTCCATCGTGAACCTTGAAGGCTTTCGAGCACCGGACAATGCAGCACGCCTCATTATGATCCTCAGGGAGTTCTTGCATATTAAGGTAGGCCAAGAATGGTTCGGTCCATGGGGCAATGACTGCCATGATAAGATGGGCCGATGTTGTTATTTCGGTGGCTGAGCCCCTGATGATATCGGTGTGTTCAGAATCTGGGGTTATAGTCAGATCCGAACTGGAGTTGCCGCTCTCCCCTTGCCACACTGCTACGTCTTGAGCTTGCGTTGGTTTTCCTCGAAGAGGAGAGGGTAATGCAGCAATAGTAGCGTAAGTATTTCTCTCAGTTTTTGAGAACCAAGGTATCAATCCAGTAGGAGGCTTCTCAACAAGTCCGACGAACCTACACAAACAAACAAAGAACTCGTAACCAACACGACAAAGGGGTTGTCAATCCCTTCACGGCCACTTGCGAAAGTGAGATCTGATAGAGATAGTATGATAAGATAAATATATCTTTGGTATTTTATAATATAGATGCAAAAAGTAAAGATGCAAATAAAAGTAGATTGGAAGCAAATATGATAAGAGATAGACCCGGGGGCCATAGGTTTCACTAGAGGCTTCTCTCAAGATAGCATAGGTATTACGGTGGGTGAACAAATTACTGTCGAGCAATTGATAGAAAAGCGAATAATTATGAGATTATCTAGGCATGATCATGTGTATAGGCATCACGTCCATAACAAGTAGACCGACTCCTGCCTGCATCTACTACTATTACTCCACACATCGACCGCTATCTAGCATGCATCTAGAGTATTAAGTTCATAAGAACAGAGTAACGCATTAAGCAAGATGTCATGATGTAGAGGGATAAACTCAAGCAATGTGATATAAACCCCATCTTGTTATCCTCGATGGCAAACATACAATACGTGCCTTGCAACCCTTTCTGTCACTGGGTAAGGACACCGCAAGATTGAACCCAAAGCTAAGCCCTTCTCCCATGGCATGAAAGATCAATCTAGTAGGCCAAACCAAACTGATAATTCAAAGAGACTTGCAAAGATAACTCAATCATACATAAAAGAATTCAGAGAAGATTCAAATATTATTCATAGATAAACTTGATCATAAACCCACAATTCATCGGATCTTGACAAACACACCGCAAAAAGAGATTACATCAAATAGATCTCCACAAGAGAGGGGGAGAACATGGTATTGAGATCCAAAAAGAGAGAAGAAGCCATCTAGCTAATAACTATGGACCCGTAGGTCTGTGGTAAACTACTCACAACTCATCGAAGGGGCAAGGATGTTGATGTAGAAGCCCTCCATGGTTGATTCCCCCTCCGGCAGAGTACCGGCGAAGGCTCCAAGATGGGATCTCATGGATACACAAGGTTACGGTGGTGGAAATTGTGTTTCGGGTGCCCCCCCGGATGTTTTCGGGGTACGCAGGTATATATAGGAGGAAGAAGTACGTCGGTGGCCGCCCGAGGGGCCCACGAGACAGGGGCGCGCCCTACAGGGCGGGGGGCACCCTCCTATCTCGTGGCCGCCTCGGCTGCTTCTTGACTTGCACTCCAAGCCCTTTGGATCACGTTCATTCGAAAAATCACACTCCCGAAGGTTTCATTCCGTTTGGACTCCGTTTGATATTCCTTTTCTTCGAAATACTGAAATAGGCAAAAAAACAGCAATACGGGCTGGGCCTCCGGTTAGTAGGTTAGTCCCAAAAATGATATAAATGTGTAAAATAAAGCACATAAACATACAAAAGGGGTAATATAATAGCATGGAACAATAAAAAATTATAGATACGTTGGATACGTATCAAGCATCCCCAAGCTTAATTCCTGCTCATCCTCGAGTAGGTAAATGATAAAAAAGAAATTTTTGATGTGAAATGCTACCTAGCATAATTCTCAATATAATTTTCTTTAATGTGGCATGAATGTTCAAATCCAACCGATTCATGATAAAATCTTGTAAAACATAAAAATAATAATGCTTCAAAGCATACTAACAAATAATCATGTCCTATCAAAATAGCATAGCCAAAGAAAGCTTATCCCTACAAAATCATATAGTTAGGCCATGCTTCATTTTCATTACACAAAATACTCCCATCATGTACAATCCCCGATGACGAGCCAATCAATTGGTTCATACTTTTTAACGCGCTTCAGCTTTTTCAACTCTTACGCAATACATGAGCGCAAGCCATGGACATAGCACTATGGTGGTGGTGGTTGTAAGGACAAAAAGGGAGAAGATAATCTCACATCGACTAGGCGTATTATAGGCTATGG
Source organism: Aegilops longissima (assembly GCA_021605205.1). Classification (NCBI taxonomy): domain Eukaryota; kingdom Viridiplantae; phylum Streptophyta; class Magnoliopsida; order Poales; family Poaceae; genus Aegilops; species Aegilops longissima. Next base: position 56,813,667 of record CM038677.1, read on the forward strand.
AGATGCCCATCAATAGATATCAATGTGAGTGAGTAGGGATTGCCATGCAACGGATGCACTAGAGCTATAAATATATGAAAGCTCAACAAAATAAACTAAGTGGGTGTGCATCCAACTTGCTTGCTCATGAAGACCTAGGGAATTTTGAGGAAGCCCATCATTGGAATATACAAGCCAATTTCTATAATGAAAAATTCCCACTAGTATATGAAAGTGACAACATATGAGACTCTCTATCATGAAGATCATGGTGCTATTTTTTTGAAGCACAAGTGTGGAAAAGGAGATAGTAGCAATTGTCCCTTCTCTCTTTTTCTCTCATTTTATTTTTTTCTCTTTTTTATTTTTCTCTTTTTTCTTTTTTTTCTTTCTCTTTTCTTTTTCTTTTTGGTGGGCTTCTTTGGCCTCTTTTATTTTTATAAAGTCCGAAGTCCCATCCCGACTTGTGGGGGATAGTCTTCATCATCCTTTGTTCACTGGGACAATGCTCTAATAATGAAGATCATCACACTTTTATGGATTTACAACTCAAGAATTACAACTCAAAGCTAGAACAAGATATGACTCTATGTGAATGCCTCCGGCGGTGTACTGGGATATGCAATGAATCAAGAGCGACATGTATGAAAATTATGAAGGTGGCCTTGCCACAAATACAATGTCAACTACATGATCATGCAAAGAGCAATATGACAATGATGAAACATGTCATAATAAACGGAACGGTGGAAAGTTGCATGGCAATATATCTCGGAATGGCTATGGAAATGCCATAATAGGTAGGTATGGTGGCTGTTTTGAGGAAGGTAAATAATGGGTTCAATACCGACGAGAGTTGCGCGGTAATAAGAAAAGCTATCAAGGTGGAAGGATGAGTGTGCGTATATCCATGGACTCACATTAGTCATAAAGAACTCATATACTTATTGCAAAAGTCTACTTAGCCCTCGAAGCAAAGTACTACTACGCATGCCCCAAGAGGGATAGATTGGTAGGAAAAATCCATCGCTCGTCCCCGACAGCCACTCATAAGGAAGACAATCAAAAGAACACCTAATGCAACAAATTTGTCACACAACTTTTACTATACATGCATGCTACGGGACTTGCCAACTTCAACAAAAGTATTTCTCAATTTCATAATTATCCACTAGCATGACCCTAACATTACTACCTTTATATCTCAAAACAATTATCAAGCAACAAATTGATCATAGCATCCAATTCAATTTCTATGATAGTTTTTATTATACCGAACTTTGATGCTCATCGTTCTACGACCAAATTTGTAACCAAAGCAAATACCATGATGTTCTAAAAGACTCTCAAAATAATATAAGTGAAGCATGAGAGACTAGATATTTCTATAAAATCAAGCCACCGCCGTGCTCTAAAAGATATAAGTGAAGTACTAGAGCAAAAACTATCAAGCACAAAAGATATAAGTGAAGCACATAGAGTATTCTAGCAAATTCTAATCAAATAGGCTTCTCCAAAAAGGTGTGTACAGCAAGGATTATTGTGGTAAACTAAAAATCAAATACTAATATAATACACGACGCTCCAAGCAAAACAATATCATGTGGTGAATAAAAATATAGCTCCAAGTAAAGTTACCAATGAACGAAGACGAAAGTGGGGATGCCTTCCCGGGGCATCCCCAAGCTTAGGCTTTTGGCTATCCTTGAATATCTTGGGGTACCTTAGGCATCCCCAAGCTTAGGATCTTGCCACCCTTTATTCCATAGTCCATAAAAGCTTTACCCAAAACTTGAAAACTTCACAACACAAAACTCAACAGGAAATCTTATAAGCTCCGTTAGTGAAACAAAACAAAACCACCACATAAGGTACTGTAATGAACTCATTCTTTTTTTATTTTGGTGTTAAACCTACTGTATTCCAACTTCTCTATGGTTTATAAACTATTTTACTAGCCATAGATGCATCAAAATAAGCAAACAACACACGAAAAACAGAATCTGTCAAAAACAGAACAGTCTGTAGTAATCTGTAACTAACGCAAACTTCTGGAACTCTAAAAATCCTACCAAAATATGAAATACTGGAAATTTTTTTTATTGATCAGCAACAAAAAGAATCAAAGCAAAAGCACGTTTCTGTGATTTATTGAATGTTTTCTCGTGAGCGCAAAGTTTCTGTTTTTCAACAGAATCAAATCAACAATCATCATAGTTTATCCTATAGGTTCTACTTGGCACAAACACTTACTAAAAGATAAAAACACATCTAAACAGAAAGTAGAAGCAAAAACTATTACTAAACAGGAGCAAAAATAAAAAACACAAAGAAAATTGGGTTGCCTCCCAACTAGCGCTATCATTTAACGCCCCTAGCTAGGCATAAAAGCGAAGATAGATCTAATGAGTGCCATCTTTGGCACCTGATTCATAAGTAGCTCGCATGATAGATTCATAAGGTAATTTGACTTTCTTTCTTCGAAAGTGCTCCATGCCTTTCTTTAATGGAAATTGGAATCTAATATTCCCTTCCTTCATATCAATAATCGCGCCAATCGTTCTAAGGAAAGGTCTACCAAGAATAATAGGGCTAGAAAGATTGCAATCTATATTAAGAACGATAAAATCCACGGGAACCAAATTTCTATTTGCAACAATAAGAACATCATTGATCCTTCCCATTGGCTTTTAATGGTAGAATCCGCAAGGTGCAAATTTAACGAGCAATCATCAAGATCATGGAAGCCTAGAATATCACATAAAGTTTTCGGAATCGTGGAAACAATAGCACCCAAATCACACAAAGCAAAACACTCATGATCTTTAATTCTAATCTTTATAGTAGGTTCCACTCATCATTAAGTTTTCTAGGTATAGAAACTTTCAAATTAAGTTTTTCATCATAAGATTGCATCAAGGCATGAACAATGTGTTTGGTAAAAACTTTGTTTTGACTATAAGCATGAGGAGAATTAACAACGGATTGCAACAAGGAAATACAACCTTTTAAAGAACAATTATCATAATCAAATTCTTTGAAATCCGAGATAGTTGATTCAATACTATTTAAAGTTGTGACTTCTCCAATCTTACTTTTACCAAAATTAGCATCAATATATAAAAACTCCGAATTCTTGGGACGCCTTCTAGGAAAAGTTGATTCATCATCAGTCCCATAATCATCAAAATTCATATTGCAAAACATAGATCTAATAGGAGACGCATCAATAACTTTAAGATCCTCATCATTATTTTCATGGAAACTAGAAGAACACGCTATTATAAAGCTATCTTTTTTAGCACGCAATCTAGCGGTTCTTTCCTTACACTCATCAATGGAAATTCTCATTACTTTGAGAGACTCATTGATATCATGCTTAGGAGGAGAAGATCTAAGTTTAAGAGAATCAACATCAAGCGAAAGTCTATTAACGTTCCTAGCCAAATCATCAACTTTGAGCAATTTTTCTTCAAGCAAAGCATTAAAATTCTTTTGAGAAATCATAAAATCTTTCACAATATTCACAAAATCAGAGAGAATCTTATTGAAATTACCATAAGAATTATTGTAGGATTTTCCATAATTATTAGAGGAATTACTAGGGAACGGTATAGCATTAAAGTTTCCTCTATAAGCATTGTTTCCAAAACTATTCCTACCAACAAAACTCACATCCATAGATTCATTATTATTCTCAATCAAGGAAGACAAAGGCATATCATTAGGATCAAGAGGAGTGTTTTTAGTAGCAAACAATTTCATAAGTTCATCCATCTTTCCACTCAAAACATTGATTTCTTCTATAGCATGCACTTTTTTACTAGAAGATCTTTCGGTGTGCCATTGAGAATAATTAGCCATAATATTATCAAGAAGTTTTGTAGCATCTCCTAACGTGATTTCCATAGACGTGCCTCCCGCGGCAGAATCTAAGAGATTTCTAGAAGCAAAGTTCGAACCAGCATAAATTTTTTGTATGATCATCCATAAATTCAAACCATGAGTAGGGCCATTGCGAAGCATTAATTTCATTCTTTCCCAAGATTGGGCAACATGCTCATGATCAAGTTTTAAAATTCATAATATCGTTCCTAAGAGTGATGATCTTAGCGGGAGGAAAATATTTAGAGATAAAAGCATCTTTGCACTTGTTCCAAGAATCAATATTATTTTTAGGCAAAGACGAAAACCAAACTTTAGCACGATCTCTAAGTCAAAACGGAAATAACTTCAATTTGACAATATTATTATCCGTATCTTTCTTCTTTTGCATATCACACAAATCAACAAAGTTGTTTAGATGCATAGCGGCATCTTCACTAGGAAGGCCGGCGAATTGATCTTTCATAACAAGATTCAGCAAAGCAGCATTGATTTCGCAAGACTCAACATCATTAAGAGGAGCAATCGGAGTACTAAGGAAATCATTATTATTGGTATTCGAGAAATCACACAATTTGGTATTATCTTGAGCCGTGGCAACAAGTAATCCAACACACAAGCAAACAGAAAAAGGCAAGCGGAAAAGAGAGGAGGAGATTGGGAAAGAGAGGGCAAATAAAACGGCAAAGGTGAAGTGGGGAGAGGAAAACGAGAGGCAAATGGCAAATAATGTAAATGCGAGGGAGATGGGTTTGTGATGGGTACTGGGCATGTCTTGACTTGAGCGAAGAACTCCCCGGCAACGGTGCCAGAAATCCTTCTTGCTACGTCTTGAGCTTGCGCTGGTTTTCCTCGAAGAGGAGAGGGTGATGCAGCAATAGTAGCGTAAGTATTTCCCTCAGTTTTTGAGAACCAAGGTATCAATTCAGTAGGAGGCTTCTCAACAAGTCCCACGAACCTACACAAACAAACAAAGAACTCGCAACCAACGCGACAAAGGGGTTGTTAGTCCCTTCACGGCCACTTGCGAAAGTGAGATCTGATAGAGATAGTATGATAAGATAAATATATTTTTGGTATTTTATAATATAGATGCAAAAAGTAAAGATGCAAATAAAAGTAGATTGGAAGCAAATATGATAAGAGATAGACCCGGGGGCCGTAGGTTTCGCTAGAGGCTTCTCTCAAGATAGCATAAGTATTACGGTGGGTGAACAAATTACTGTCGAGCAATTGATAGAAAAGCGAATAATTATGAGATTATCTAGGCATGATCATGTGTATAGGCATCACGTCCATAACAAGTAGACCGACTCCTGCCTGCATCTACTACTATTACTCCACACATCGACCGCTATCCAGCATGCATCTAGAGTATTAAGTTCATAAGAACAGAGTAACACATTAAGCAAGATGACATAATGTAGAGGGATAAACTCAAGCAATATGATATAAACCCCATCTTGTTATCCTCGATGGCAACAATACAATACGTGCCTTACAACCCTTTCTGTAACTGGGTAAGGACACCGCAAGATTGAACCCAAAGCTAAGCACTTCTCCCATGGCAAGAAAGATCAATCTAGTAGGCCAAACCAAACTGATAATTCGAAGAGACTTGCAAACATAACTCAATCATACATAAAAGAATTCAGAGAAGATTCAAATATTATTCATAGATAAACTTTATCGTAAACCCACAATTCATCGGATCTCGACAAACACACCGCAAAAAGAGATTACATCAAATAGATCTCCACAAGAGAGGGGGAGAACATTGTATTGAGATCCAAAAAGAGAGAAGAAGCCATCTAGGTAATAACTATGGACCCGTAGGTCTGTGGTAAACTACTCACAACTCATCAGAGGGGCAAGGATGTTGATGTAGAAGCCCTCCGTGGTCGATTCCCCCTCCGGCAGAGTGCCGGCGAAGGCTCCAAGATGGGATCTCGCGGATACAGAAGGTTACGGTGGTGGAAATTGTGTTTCGGGTGCCTCCCGGATGTTTTCGGGGTACGTAGGTATATATAGGAGGAAGAAGTACGTCGGTGGCCGCCCGAGGGGCCCACGAGACATGTGGCGTGCCCTACAGGGGGCGCCCTCCTATTTCATGGCCACCTCGGCTGCTTCTTGACTTGCACTCCAAGCTCTCTGGATCACGTTTGTTCCAAAAATCACGCTCCCGAAGGTTTCGTTCTATATGTACTCCGTTTGATATTCCTTTTCTTTGAAATACTAAAATAGGCAAAAAAAACAGCAATATGGGCTGGGCCTCCGGTTAGTAGGTTAGTCCCAAAATTGATATAAATGTGTAAAATAAAGCCCATAAACATCCAAAAGGGGTAATATAATAGCATGGAACAATAAAAAAATATAGATACGTTGGAGACATATCACACACCACGGATGGCTTGAAGAGCCTTTCTAGAAAGATGTTAGGTGGGATGGGGTCGCGCTTGGCGCCGATGCGAGAAAGGACATTAGCCGCTTGATTACTTTCTCAAGCCACATGATGAAACTCGAGCCCCTCGAACCGAGCCGACATTTTTAGAACGGCGTTACTGTAAGCCGCCATTTTCGGATCTTTGGCATTGAAGTCTCCATTTATTTGTGATATTGTGAGGTTTGAATCCCTGCACACTTCCAGGCGTTGTATGCCCATGGAGACAGCCATCCGAAGACCATGCAATAAGGTCTCGTATTCAGCTGCATTGTTGGAGTCTGTGTATAATATTTGGAGTACCTATTGAACTATATCTCCAGTGGGGGATGTTAGGACAACGCCCGCTGCTACATCTTGAGCTTGCGTTGTGTCGGGGAAGCTGATCGTGACCCAAGAACACCTATGGGACCGGCGGACCGAGTCCCTTTTGGTTCGGTGGGGGGGCGGAGATTGCACGAAGAGCAGATCGAGGCGATGCACACGAGCAGTTTACCCAGCTTCGGAGCTCTCCGGAGAGATAATACTCCTACTGCTGCTTGTCTGATTATCTTGTGTTCTTGCTAGGGAGCAATGAGAGCTACAAAACCTAGCTTGAGTGTCTCTAGTCTCGAATGAGTCGAACCCCCTCTACGTTGTGCATGGGCCTCCTTTTATAGGCTCAAAGGGGTCACCACAGGTGGCAACGTAAACAAGGGCAAAATGGGAAAATGAGTTGCGGTTGGTACAGCTACTTTGTACAGTGTATTGTACCTAACTCGGACGGCAAGGGACAAAAGCAATAAATGCCCGTCCACATCGCTTAAACAGTGCAAAAGGGACCGTCAGGGGCGCCACCGCTTGCCACGATGGCACTCCTGTCAGCGCCGCTTACCGCTGCTCTCCGCTGGCTGCACAACCTCTTGACACGCATGCCTGAGATGGTCCCATGGCGACACGTTGGTGGATGAGCTGGAGCGGAGATGAAGAGAGGTTGCCTGCAGAGGCAAGCGCCTTGCCGCGGCTGAATCCTTGTCGCGCCCGGAAGCTTGTCGCTCACCAAGCCTTCCCGGCAAGCTCCTCTTGCCAGGGTCTTGTCTTCTGCGGGCCTTGAGTGGCCTTCCCGTCAAGCTCCTCTTGCCGGGGCCTTGTTTCCGTGGCTTAAATACTTTGTTCTTGAATGGTTTCAAAGGAACCACGGAGGACCTTGGCGGTCACTAGGCAGGCCTTGCCGCTGGTGCTGCGATCGCCTGCGCACGAAGTTCGGGATACTAGGGTACCCCTACTATAGTACACCGGCAGAGCCCCGGCCTGGGCCACACACGGTGCCGAGCGCTGTTGGGCCAGGCCCAAAACAAAGGCACGGCACGCGCCCAGATCACGCCGTAACTCGCCCGACCCATCACGCCCCCACTTAACAGCACGCGTCGAACGTGGCGCCGTGGGGGAGATCGTGGGGCTTTCTTTAATTGAAAGCGAACGTCCGCCTCTTCCTCCTTATAAACAGGGGAAACAGGGCAGGTCGCCCACCTCGCCATTTGCTGTCCCATCTTGAAAACCGCCGCCCCCCTTCTTCTCTAGTCTCGAGAGAGCAACGCCCGCTTCATCGCCACCAGCGCCATCAACGCCGTCGGTCTCCTCCACCACCTCCGCCATGGCTCCGAAAGCCGACAAGGGGAAGGGCATGAAGTCGGCCGAGGTGCAGCGGCTCGCGGCGCTGCGAAAGGAGCGGGCCCTCTTCCCTCCCCAGCTCGACGGAAAGGAGCTGAGGGAGGGCTACTACCTCTTCTGGTCGACGGAGACGCGGGCGCATCCGCGCATGAAGGTACTCTCCGCCGCAGCATCAGAGTCAGCTTCGAGCGGGTACCCTTCTTCGCGCTCTTTTCTATTGCGGCTCTGCCCTTCTTCTCTCGAAGTTCTTCTGCGATATCATGAACACCTACGAAGTTTCGCCTCCTTGATTTCACCCCAACGTTGTCCTGACCATGGCGGTTTTCGACACCTCTTCGAAAACTTTGTCGGAGTCCACCCAAACGTAGCCCTTTTCCGCCATTTCTTCATGCCCCGCGTCGAGAGAGGAGAGCCACTTGCCGGAGGGATTGCTTGGATCTCCAGGATCGGCAAGAAAGAATCCTATCTGGAAGGAGAGCTCCGCAGCAAGTGGGAGGAGTGGAGAGCCGATTGGTGTTGGATCGTTGAGGAGAACCCGCAGCCCTTCACTGCCCAGTGCCAAACTCCCATAGTGCGTGGCAATGATTGGAGCAACTTGGCGCCAGAGGATGGTAGGTTGAAGATTGCTGTGACCCGGATCCTGCGCCTCAGGCTTGCCGGACTCACTGTAGGCGCAGTTGGCGTAGATTTCCTTCGGCGTCGCATCGCTCCCTTGCAGGAGAGGAGGAGACCTGCTTGGCAGTTCCAAAACCCGGCGGATATCATGAGGTTGCGCCCGGGCCTCAACTGGAATTTCACCGTCTTGGAGTTGGACGCAATGCTTCTGGAGTTGTTCAAGCACGACCCCGATCACCCCGAGTGGTTTATGTTGCCGAGGGGGGGTCGTCCCATTGTGCAACAATTCTTCGCTCGACCGCATTCGCGCCATGATGCCCTTGTGCGATTCGCATGGGATCGTTCCAACCTGGCAAGAGCCTGCGGACGATGTCATGCTGCAGTTCTTCGATAGCTTGGTAGAAGTGCCGATCCGCGCCGACGAGCAGAAGTGGCTCAACCGCGACACCACCGACGCCGAGATGCAACACATTGCCACCAGGCTGGAGGAGGCGGCAGCAGCTGCTGCCGCTGGCGAATTCGGGTTCACCGTGGAGGAGGCAGAGGCAGCAGAGGCAGCAAGCCTTGCCGATCGAGAGGAGCTTGCCGGCGAGGAGGAGCAGGCCGAGCCCGGTTGAGCCGAGCGAGTCACGAGGGCGCCTCCATACCTTCGAGTAGCTTGTCATGAGCGAAGCCCGCAGCTCCACCAAGAAGGCGCTCCGCAAGGCCGGGAAGTGACGGGCGGCAGACGGGCTAACAGCCGCAGCGCCAGGCGACGCGCTTCCACCGCGACAAGCATCAAGCCGCTGGAGCACCCCACACCGCTGCAAATAACCGAGGCGGATCTTCTCGTGCCACCGCTGCCACTCCCGCCAAGCGGCGAAGGGAACCTACTCCTCCACCTCTTCGCACCGGAGGCGAGCCGGAATTTGATCTCTCCGCGCTCAGCTCCGACGAGGAAGAAGAAGAAGAGTAAGCTTCTATGCTGTGTTTGTATTTCTTCAATTTGGTTGCTTTGTCTTGTATCTGATTTGCTTCATTCTGAACTCTTTCCTTTTCAGGGCGCTGGTCCAGAGAGCGTCGAAGAGAGCCAAGACCCCGGTGGTCGTCATCGAAGATGATCCCCCCGTGGCAACAGGAGGCGCATCTGAGACCCCCTTGCCGGACCCGGCAACCCTTACTCAAAGCAGCCCCCAGCACAGCCCCCAGCGTAAGTACATGGTTTATTTCTTATGGTTAGGCGTGCATGGGTGCTCCTTCTTTGCTGATATCCGACTTGTTGATTTGTGTAGGAGCAGAGCAGCCTCATCAGGAGGGCCCGAAAGCCGCTCCCGAAATACCATCTGCTTCAACTACGCCGCCAAGGGATAATTCCCCGGCAAGGGAGAGTTCTCCGGCAAGGGATGCTTCTCCGACAAGGGAAGCCTCTCCGACAAGTGGCAACGCCGGCGATCCTCCGGTGGTTGAGACCGCGGCCACAGATCCCATCGCAGGTAATCCCTTTAGACCGAAAATTTCCCTTGGGCTCTTTTTCTTCTGTTTTTCTTTCCGAACATTTGCTTGACTGTTCTTTCTTTTTCTAATCGTCAGATCCATCTGTCGCAGAGCCGATGGAGATTGAGGTTGCCGGCGAGGAGGACGCGCGCGGCAACACTGACGACATCGCCACCATGGAGGAAAAGGCTTGCGTCGATGGGTCCGCCGGCGAGGAGGCCGCCAAGGCCGCCGCTGCAAAGCCTGGCGAGGGGTCTGGTGATCGTACTGACGACCCTGAGGCCGCAGGAGCGCCAGGCGCTACGCCGACCGCCGATCCCTCCGCCACCGTGCAGCGCCAGTTCAAGAGCCCCAGCCCGCGCCTATTCAAGGCCGGCGACGGCGTCTTCATCAAGCTCCGCAGGGCGTCGAGCTCCAGGGCGCCGATCGAAGGGGAGACCTTTGACGAAGAGCTGCTCGCCTCCGCTGGGTTGACGTTGGTTGACGCGCCAAGCAGCAGCAGTGGCGAGTCTGAGGAGGAGCAGCTGCTGTCGCTCTACCGCGCCCGACAAGCCAAGTTGGAGTCCCGGGAAGCACTTGTCGCGAGGGCGGGAGCAGACATGGAGAAGCGTGCAGAAGAGCTCCGGGGCGCCAATCAAGAAGCTCTCCGGAACATAGAAGAAGAGCGGGAGCAACTCTCCGAAGAGCGCACAGCCTTCATCCTTGAGAAGGCTGAGGTCGAGGAGCAGCAACGGCTTGCTGCCGAGAAGGTATCTGCGCAAGAAGGCGAGTTGGCGCAGCGGAAGATCAACCTCGACAGCTATGAGGAAGAGCTTGCCGCGCGCGAGCAATCAATTGGCGGAGCTCTCAAGGAAGCGAAGGACGCTGCCGCAGCTGCCGAGGCCGCCAAGAAGGAGCTGGAAACGAGCAGACGCAGCCGAGGCCAACCTCCGTAAGAGCGGCGAGGAGCTTGCTGCGCTGAAGCACGAAGCGCCAGAAGGACGCCGCACTCTTGGCGAAGTTGCAGGCCGCCTCGCTGAAATGATCAAAGAGCTCGATGCCGCCAAGGACTCCAAGGCAAACCTTGAGCTGAAGCTGACCACCCTGATGGAGACGCTGGACGGCGCCAAGGAGCGGGAGGTGGCCCTGTTGGAGACGATCAAGACCAACGAGGAGCTGCTGACGAGTGCCACGACTGCCCAGAACACCTTCAGAGAGAACGTGATGCACTGGACGGAGGGTCTTGTGGATACTGCCGCCGCCATCGACAAGGAGCTGATGGAGCTGGGGATGGTGGATCTTGGGTACTCTTCCGACGAGCGCCTCCAACCCAGCGCCAAGCTCAGCCTGTTCCTCAAGGGCGTGGTGACGGCTCTCCAGCGGCTCCGGGAAGATATCCCAAAGCAGCTGGCCGAGGAATCGCGCCAGATCTGTGCGGGAGCTCTCCAGAAGGTGTTGATGAAGGTGGCCTTCCGGAATCCAGGCCTCAACCTCAACAGCGTCCTCAGATCTTTGCCGCCAGATGCCGATGTGGAGGCGCTCAAAGCCCTTGTCGCACCCATTGTGGACAAGGTGGGCAAGATCAAGTTGGTTGATGGCGACCGCAGAGACTAGGCCGCCAAATTTATCTTTCCCTTGCCGCTGCTGATCATGTTTAGGAGAACAATTTATTAGATCTGCGACAAGTTATTTTGTAATAAACTCTATCTTAGGCAACGATTGCAATGTTATTTCCTTTACTTGATTCCTTCCTTTGTATGTTTGTGCCCTCGCTTTTAGGGAACTTGTCGGTGCGGGCACCTTTGCATGAAAGCGCTGAGTGCGTAACGTCAACAGCTTGTCGGCGGCGCCGCTCCGACAAGCAACCTTGTCGCAACTAGTTGCAGCTCACTTAAGTTGTTGAGCGGACTCAAACAAAGTAAGGGCGCAAACTAGCTACGAGTTGGTTCCTCCGCGCACAGGTTTTCCATACAAAGTACTATCGTTCGAGGAAGATAACTTAATAAATTTAAAAACTGATTGCTCAAACTTTGGCAACTTAGCTTTTCTGTCGTTTGCTTCCCGGCAAGGCGATACTTCCTCAAGCGACGCTTGGTGGCCCACACCATTATCTTCTCCTCCCCCCCCCGGCTAACTTGTGGGTGGATGAACCTTCCTTTCTTTGAGAAAGAGAAAGAAGAGAAAATAAAGTTATGGAGCCTTGTGGCTCGTTATTGCTTACCGGGTGTGGATGCTGCACAAAATGTTAGATAACACATGCAAAAGGATTATGAAAGCATGTAGTTGACAAGTTATGCGCAACACATGAGCTTTACTTATGCACGGGTCTGCGCCCGCTTTGTACAAAGGATTACATGCAACATCGGCAAGACTTGTATAAAAGGTGGTTGCCGAACAGGTTCCGCAATCGCGCCTCTATGGGTAAAACTTACGAAGATGCTCAATGTTCCAGAGTTGCTCACCGAATGCCATCTTTGGTCTCAAGGCGGAGAGCTCCAGTGCCTAGTGACTCGCTTCACCCGATAAGGGCCTTCCCACTTTGGCGCCAACTTGTTGGAATTCTTGGCGGACTGAACGCTACCAAGAACAAGGTCGCCTTCCTCGACATTTCGGCATTAACTTTGCGGCTATGGTAGCGGCGCAAAGCTTGCTGGTAACGAGCAGCTCGTGACAGCAGCCTCAAGACGGTCCTCCTCAAGGAGCAGCGCGTCATCTTGTCGCAGCTGCTCATGCTCAAGCTCATCATAAGCGAGTACTGAGGTGACCCGTGATACGAAGTTCCGTGGGGAGAACTGCCTCGCTCCATAGACTAGAGCGAAGGTGTCCGCCAAGGGCTCGATTTGGCGTCGCCCCGATCGACCAAAGAACCACCGCAGCTCCTCAATCCAGTTTCTTCCGCACTTGTGCAGCCTCGTCGAAAGTTCTGGTCTTGAGTCCTCGCAGCACTTCAGCGCTTGCCCTCTCTCGCTTGACCGCTGCTTCGGGATGAGCAATGAAGCAAAGCAGACCTTGGCGCCAAGATCTTGGACGATCGCATGAAGGTGCGGCTCAGGAACTGTGTGCCGTTGTCGGTGATGATCCTGTTAGGAATCCCAAACGGCAAACAATTGACCAAGAACTTGATCGCCGATCGTGGCTGTCACCTTCCTCATCGCTTCCACTTCCGCCACTTTGTGAACTTGTCGATTGCAACGCATAAGTACTCAAAGCCCCGACAGCTCGGGAAAGGGGCCGAGGATGTCGAGCCCCGCACCAAAATGGCCAGGATAAAGGGATCGCCCGGAGAGCTTGAGCTGGCTGGTGTATCTGCTGGAATGGAACCGCACGCTTCACACTTGGTTACTTGTGCAGTTGCATCCCGGAGGGCTGTCGGCCGAAGAAACCTTGCCGGAAAGCTTTGCCGCAGTGTTTTGCGCCAATGTGGTGACCACATATGCCTCCATGTATCTCTCGCCAATAGCTTCGCCCATCTTCCCGCTGAATACACTTCAATTTCACACCGCTGAGTCTTCTTCGCACAGCGGTTGTCGATAAACTGATACATACTTGACTGCCGGGCTACTCTCTCCGCATCTTCTTGCTCTTCGGGAAGTTCTCCTGTCTGAAGGAAATGGACAATCTGCTGTGCCCATGCTGGAGCTTGCGGCTCGACAACAAGGACTAAAGGCACATCTGCTGCTGCGGGAACATCAGCTTCTACGGCAAGAAACCGTGGTTCGGCCGAGTTGATGTTCCCGCAAGCTTGCCGAGAGCGAAACTTGTCGGGAGCGATGCTTCAACGGAACAAACTTAGGGCTTGTCGGAGCAGATCGCTCTCAAGACTCTTGGCGTTGATCCTGGGACTCAAGGCGGCGGCTTCGGAAGCTCTGCCGAAAATAGTCACCGAGATCAACTTCCTCTTCTTGTTCTGTCAAGTTGATGGCGCATATCGGTTGAGTCAGCTTGAGCACAAAAACCCTGGTTCCACAGGTAACTTGAGGCGGCGACTTTGACAAAGCCATCGCAATATCATTCGAGCTCTTGGGACATGTTCCATCTGCAGGCCGTCAAAGTGCTCTTCTAGCTTTCTCACTTTATCAACGTAGGCTTCCATCAACGGACTCTGGCAATCTTCGTTTACTTGGCGGACGACAAGCTGCGAGTCACCCCTGACAATGAGCTTCTTGCGCGCCAAAGATGTCGGGGAAGCTGATCGTGACCCACGAACACCTATGGGACCGGCGGACCGAGTCCCTTTTGGTTCGTTGGGGGGCGGAGATTGCACGAAGAGCAGATCGAGGTGATGCACACGAGCAGTTTACCCAGCTTCGGAGCTCTCCGGAGAGATAATACTCCTACTGCTGCTTGTCTGATTATCTTGTGTTCTTGCTAGGGAGCAATGAGAGCTACAAAACCTAGCTTGAGTGTCTCTAGTCTCGAATGAGTCGAACCCCCTCTACGTTGTGCATGGGCCTCCTTTATAGGCTCAAAGGGGTCACCACAGTGGCAACGTAAACAAGGGCAAATGGGAAAATGAGTTGCGGTTGGTACAGCTACTTTGTACAAGTTGTATTCTACCTAACTCGGACGGCAAGGACAAAAGCAATAAATGCCCGCCCACGCCACTTAAACAGGCAGAAGGGACCGTCAGGGGCGCCACCGCTGCCACGATGGCACTCTGTCGCCGCCGCTTATCGCTGCTCTCCGCTGGCTGCACAACCTCTTGACACGCATGCCCGAGATGGTCCCATGGCGACATCGCTGGTGGATGAGCTGGAGCGAGATGAAGAGAGGTTGCCCGCGCAAGCGCCTTTGCCGCTGCTGAATCCTTGTCGCGCCGGAATCTTGTCGCCACTCAGCCTTCCCGGCAAGCTCCTCTTGCCGGGTCTTGTCTTCTGCGGGCCTTGAGTGGCCTTCCGGCAAGCTCCTCTTGCCGGGCCTTGTTTCCGTGGCTTAAATACTTTGTTCTTGAATGGTTTCAAAGAACCATGGAGGACCTTGGCGGTCACTAGGCAGGCCTTGCCGCTGGTGTTGCGATCGCTTGCAGGTACGAAGTTCGGGATACTATTGTACCCCTACTCTAGTACACCGACACGTTGGTTTTCCCCGAAGAGGAGAGGGTGATGCAGCAAGTGTAGCGTAAGTATTTCCCTTAGTTTTGAGAACCAAGGTATCAATCCAGTAGGAGGCTCCTCAAAAGTCCCACGCACCTACAGAAACAAACTGAGAACTCGCAACCAACGCGATAAAGGGGTTGTCAATCCCTTCACGGCCTCTTGCGAAAGTGAGATCTGATAGAGAGATAATAATATGTTTTTGGTATTTTGTAAGATAGATGCAAAAAGTAAAGATGCAAATAAAGTAGATTGAAAGCAAATATGATAAGAGATAGACCCGGGGGCCATAGGTTTCACTAGAGGCTTCTCTCGAGATAGCATAAGTATTACGGTGGGTGAACAAATTACTGTCGAGCAATTGATAGAAAAGCGCACAGTTATGAGATTATCTAGGCATGATCATGTATATAGGCATCACGTCCATAACAAGTAGACCGACTCCTGCCTGCATCTACTACTATTACTCCACACATCGACCGACTCCTGCCTGCATCTAGAGTATTAAGTTCATAAGAACAGAGTAACACTTTAAGCAAGATGACATGATGTAGAGGGATAAACACATGCAATATGATATAAACCCCATCTTGTTATCCGCCATGGAAACAATACAATACGTGTCTTGCAACCCTTTCTGTCACTGGGTAAGATCACCACAAGATTGAACCCAAAGCTAAGCACTTCTCACATGGCAAGAAAGATCAATCTAGTTGGCCAAACCAAACTGATAATATGAAGAGACTTGCAAAGATAACTCAATCATACATAAAAGAATTCAGAGAAGATTCCAATATTATTCATAGATAAACTTGATCATAAACCCACAATTCATCGGATCTCGACAAACACACCGCAAAAAGAGATTACATCGAATAGATATCCACAAGAGAGGGGGAGAACATTGTATTGAGATCCAAAAAGAGAGAAGAAGCCATCTAGCTAATAACTATGGACCCGTAGGTCTGTGGTAAACTACTCACAACTCATCGGAGGGGCTATGGTGTTGATGTAGAAGCCCTCCGTGGTCGATTCCCCCTCCGGCAGAGTGCCGGCGAAGGCTCCAAGATGAGATCTCGTGGATACAGAAGGTTACAGCGGTGGAAATTGTGTTTCGTGGTGCTCCTGGATGTTTTCGGGGTCCGTAGGTATATATAGGAGGAAGAAGTACGTCGGTGGCCGCCCGAGGGGCCCACGAGATAGGGGGGCGCGCCCTACAGGGGGGGGGTGCCCTCCTATCTCGTGGGGCCCTCGGAGCTTTCTTGACTTGCACTCCAGGCTCTCCGGATCAGATTCGTTCCAAAAATAACGCTCCCAAAGGTTTCATTCTGTTTGGACTTTGGATATTCCTTTTCTTCGAAATACTAGATAGGCAAAAAAACAGCAATATGGGTTGGGCCTCCGGTTAGTAGGTTAGTCCCAAAAATGATATAAATGTGTAAAATAAAGCCCATAAACATCCAAAAGGGGTAATATAATAGCATGGAACAATCAAAAATTATAGATACGTTGGAGACGTATCAAGCATCCCCAAGCTTAATTCCTGCTCGTCCTCGAGTAGGTAAATGATAAAAAGAGAATTTTTGGTCTGGAATGCCACCTAGCATAATTCATAATGTAATTTTCTTCATTGTGGCATGAATGTTTAGATCCAAATGAATACAAAATAAAAGTTCATATTGACATAAGAAATAGTAACACTTCAAGCATACTAATCAAAGTAATCATATCTTCTCAAAATAACATGGCAAAAGAAAGTTCATCCCTACAAAATCATATAGTTAGGCTATGCTTCATTTTTGTCACACAAAGATGTTCCCAACTTCTATACCCCCGATGACAAGCCAAGCAATTGTTTCATACTTAAATAATCTCAAACTTTTTCAACCTTCACGCAATACATGAGCGTGAGCCATGTATATATCACTATGGGTGGAATAGAATATGATGATGAGGATTGTGTGGAGAAAACAAAAAAGGAGAAAGTCTCACATTGACGAGGATAATCAACGGGCTATGGAGATGCCCATCAATTGATGTCAACATGAGGAGTAGGGATTGCCATGCAACAGATGCACTAGAGCTACAAATGCTAAACAAAGGAAAACTAGTGGGTGTGGACCCAACTTGCTTGCTCATGAAGACCTAGGGCATTTGAGGAAGCCCATCGTAGGAATATACAAGCCAAGTTCGATAATGAAAAATTCCCACTTGTATGAAAAAGACAACTTATGAGACTCACTACATGAAAAACAAGGTGCTACTTTGAAGCGCAAAATATGAGACTCACTACATGAAGAACAAGGTGCTACTTTGAAGCACAAGTGTGGAAAAAGAGATAGTAACATTGCCCTTTTTATTTATTTTCTTTTTTTCTTTCTTTTTTCTTTCCTTTTTTTTCTTTTCCTTTTTTTCTTTTGGGTCTTTTTTTTTCTTTTTAGCTTTTTTTTTGGGCAATGTTCTAATAATGATGATCATCACACTTCTATTGGTTACAACATAAGAATTACAACTCAAAACAAGAACAAGATATGACTCTATATGAATGCCTCCGGCGGTGTACCGGGATGGTGCAATGAATCGAGAGTGACATGTATGAAAAATAATGCAAGGTGGCTTTGCCACAAATACGATGTCAACTACATGATCATGCAATGGCAATATGACAAAAGTAAAATATGTCATGAACATGAAGAACAGAACGGTGGAAAGTTGCATGGCAATATATCTCGGAATGGCTATGGAAATGCCATAATAGGTAGGTATGGTGGCTGTTTTGAGGAAGATATAAGGAGGTTTATGTGTGATAGAGCGATCGTATCACGGGTTTGATGCACCGCCAAGTTTGCACCAACGCCAAGGTGAGAAAGGGCAATGCACGGCATCAAGAGGCTAGCAAAGGCGGAAAGGTAAAAGTGCGATAATCCATGGACTCAACATTAGTCAAAATAACTCATATACTTATTTCAAAAATTTAGAAGTCATCAAAATCAAGTACTACGCGATGCTCCTGTGGGGATAGATTGGTAGGAAAGACCATCGCCGTCCCCGACCGCCACTCATAAGGATGCACAAGCCAAGTACACTTCATGTTTCAAATTTGTTACACAACTTTAACCATACGTGCATGCCAAGGGACTTGCTAACTTCAACACAAGCATTCTTTGAATTCATAATCACCCAACTAGCATGACTTTAATATCACTACCTCCATATCTCAAAACAATTATCAAGTATCAAGTTGATCATAGCATCCAATTCACTTCCTATGATAGTTTTTATTATACCCAACTTGGATGCTCATCATTCTAGGACCAACTTTATGATAATAGCAAATACCATGCTGTTCTAAAAGACTCTCTGTCGGTGTCAAAACCGGCGGATCTAGGGTAGGGGGTCCCGAACTGTGCGTCTAGGCGGATGGTAACAGGAGACAAGGGACACGATGTTTTTACCCAGGTTCGGGCCCTCTAGATGGAGGTAAAACCCTACTCCTGCTTGATTGATATTGATGATATGGGTAGTACAAGAGTAGATCTACCACAAGATCAGAGAGGCTAAACCCTAGAAGCTAGCCTATGGTATGATTGTTGTTCGTCCTACGGACTAAAACCCTCTGGTTTATATAGACACCGGAGAGGGTTAGGGTTACATAGAGTCGGTTACAATGGGAGGAGATCTACATATCCGTATCGCCAAGCTTGCCTTCCACACCAAGGAAAGTCCCATCCGGACACTGGACGAAGTCTTCAATCTTGTATCTTCATAGTCCAGGAGTCCGGCCAAAGGTTATAGTCCGGCCATCCGGACACCCCCTAATTAGGACTCCCTCAGTAGCTCCTGAACCAGGCTTCAATGACGATGAGTCCGGCGCGCAGATTGTCTTCGGCATTGCAAGGCGGGTTCCTCCTCCGAATACTTCATAGAAGATTTTGAACACAAGGATAGTGTCCGGCTCTGCAAAATAAGTTCCACATACCACCCTAGAGAGAATAATATTTACACAAATCGAATCTGCTGACGTATTTCAAAGCGTGATACCACGACCAAGCCTTTATTCGAATCGTTTTTACTGTCCCACCTCAGCGCACTTAGCGAGGCGATTTCCTTGGCACGTCTTGTTGAAGCAGAGATCGTGTCCCCTTATTCCGGGATTCTCATCAATACGGGCGTGGGTAACCAAACCGTGCCATTAATTTATAGCGCTTGGGAGATAAGCGAGTTTTACCAGGCTGGTGGGGGCACATAGTTCCGTCCGCCCATATAAGGGGATAAGGATCCACCTTTTCCATCTACGCCTTCTTCCTCCTTTGCTTATCCATTTTCGCGCACTCGAGCTCCAGCGCCCAAGTCCGCACATCCCACCTCTACCTTCTCCAGCCATGTCCGGAGCGGGAGGCAAGTGGATGGTCTCCTCCGTCACGGCTGAGGGAGGCCGGATACTTGTCTAACGACATCGCGCACCGGCTCCCAGACAAGGGGCAGCCCATCCCCACCCCCAGGCCCCATGAGAGGGTGGTGTTCCTCACCCATTTCCTCCGCGGACTAGGTTTCCCACTTCACTCGTTTGTCCGGGGGCTCATGTTCTACTACGGCCTGGATTTCCACGATCTGGCCCCGAACTTTGTCCTCAACATCTCGGCGTTTATCGTCGTGTGCGAGGCTTTCCTCCGCATCAAGCCCCACTTTGGCTTATGGCTGAAGACCTTCAATGTCAAGCCGAAGGTTGTGGGCGGCCAGCAAGCGGAGTGCGGAGGCGCCATGGTGGGCAAGATGCCCAACGTTACATGGCTCGAGGGCTCCTTCGTGAAGACCATAAAGGGGTTCCAATCAGTGTGGTTCTACATCACCGAGCCGCGTGACCCTGAATGGGCAGCGGGCCCCGAATTCCGATCTGGCATCCCCACACGGCTCACCTCCTGGAAAGAGAAGGGCCTATCGTGGGGTAATTCGGAAGAGCGGACCGGACTCCAAACCTGCATCCAAGAGCTGGTGGACAAAGAGGTTAAACTCGTCAACGTAGTCCAGGTCATGCTCATCCACCGGATCCTCCCGTGTCAACGACGGGCTTTTAACTTATGGGAGTTCAACCCGGCCCAGCACCAAACTCTGACCAGGCTCTCTGACACAACGCATGAGGATGCTTGGAAGGTGCTATTCAAGGGCGCCGAGGTTCCCCCTCCCATCACCGAGGATCGCAGATTCCGCGTGAAGCGCCAAGCCAGCGTAGTATGCTTATTTTACCCTTTACGGGATACTTTTTTTTTCATAGTTTAACTCCATGCGGGATCTAAGCTCCCGTTCCTTTGACAGGAATGGCAGAAGAAGACCGGACAGATCGACTGTCCGGCTCCCTTGCCCGAAGATCCAGCAGACGCCCACTTGACGGGGCTGCTGCTCCCGGCACCTTATGTGGTGCCGGAGAAGAAGGCCAAGAAGAAGGCCACATGAACTCGAAAGAGTTCCCGGCACCCGGTGGTGCCGGATTCATCGTCCGATGACTTCATATGCACTCCTCCTCCGAGACGAGGAGGAGGAAGAAGAAGCTCTCCCCTCCAAATGGGGAGGAATGAAAAGGAAGGCCGCCCCAACCGGGGGCCGAGGGTCCAAGAGGGGAATGACCCTTCCTCCGGACTACTCCGCCAACGCCGACGACGGCAAAGAGGAGTGGCCATCCAGGGCCAAGCCCCTGGCAAAATCGTAAGTATCCGGATACCAGAATAACTCATGGCGTTCCTATCGCACAAAGATCTTCGACGCTGAATGTAATCATGCAGTCCGCCAGCGCCCAGCTCGACGCTTCGCCGAGCGGATCTCGGATTCGCCGGATGTGAATAGCCTTTCACTTCCGACTGCTACCTCCCCTCGTCCTACGGACGATGCCGAGGTGAAGTCCCAAAAGGGTCCAAGCCAGGAGGGGGTGGTCCTGGAGGCGCCGCAAGGCGACCTCTCGGACTCCAGGCACAAAGGGGATAAAACCCGAAAGGGCTCTAAGTCCGGTCCCGGGCGACTCCGACCGAACCTTCAGTGGTTCCGAGTCCAGCAGCGCCCCCACGTAAGAAGGGCAAGTTTACGACGCCGGTGACCTCCGCCCAACCGAGGCACGGATAATTTGCTGGAGGTGCTTAACGGCGCCCCATCGACGAGGAGCACCGCACTACTATGAGTGTGGTGATCCGTAGGTTCAGTCCGCCAAGAGCGGGCTGATCAAGCTCGTGCCAGCCTTCTAACAAAGCTTTGAGGTATGTATTTAAGACATGTAAAAATATTACCGATAGACGGTAGCCCTCGATGCTCAGTTTGGTGTTCGGAAAGAAAAGCCGAACTGAGGATCAAAAAGATATATGCAGGAGTCTAACATAAGTATGTCAATATGGGAATGCAGGCTGTGCTGCTGACCTCTGCCGCACTGACTATGGAGGTCAATGCATTAAAGCAGAGCCTCGAGCGGTCCGAGAACGAGCTCGGCCTTGCCAAGAAGCAGCTCGAGGACAAGGAAGGTAAGTAATACCTTATGTAAGTATATAAAAAAGATGTGGTTGCAAAAAATGATAGGACCAACGTGATTATTACAGGGGCCACATCACAGGTGGCGACCCTGAAGGAAGCGCTGTCCAAGGCTGAAGAAAATGCGGACGTGGAGCGTACCCAGCGAGAAAAGCAGGAGGCGCGGGTGGCGGAGGTGCAGCAAGAGCTCCTGTGCTCGTGAAAAACACGAGTTTGAGCTTGACTCAAAGACTCGAGAGTCCGAGCTCGCCTCGGCGCTTGAGAGTGCCAAATCTGCTAAGGCCGAAGCCCAAAAAGCCCTCCAGGAAATTGAGGCGATGAAGAAGATAGCAGCGGGTAAGGCATTATTTGTGCAAAGCAAGCACGTGAAAGTGAATTACTTGTTACTTACCCGAGTCCGAGCTCTCCAGAGCATTCGCAGATCTTCCCGGAGTGTGTCCGACGCTGCCGATTCTACCGAGCCAAGAGGGAGCTCGACGGAGAAGGTGTTCTGGTCTCAAGATGTCGAGGCCGACACCGGTGTTTTGAGCGACCAGTGAAGCAGCTGGTCGAGCTCCATAAGGTGGCCGAACAGGCCATGAAAAGTCTCAGAGTCCGGCTGTGGCTCGGGAAGCCATGCCTGGAGCTACTTTGGGCTGGTAAGGCGGATGGTGGATGCCTGTCCAAGGCTTGAAGTCATCAAGCGCCCATATGCATCGAAGGTGCTCAGAGGCCTTGCCCGTGCTAAAGTGCACTGGGCAAGATGGACGCCGAGAAGTTTGTGACGGACGGACCACCGCCGGGCAAGGAGCATCGCAAGCCCGAGATGTATTATGAGGGCGCCTGAAGGGTGCCTGCCAGATAGCGGATGAGTGCTCCAAAGATGTAATTTTGAGTAAACTCGCATTTGTGATCCCAGTCGCTGAGAACTTGTTCATATGCGCTAAGCAACGCTTTTGAATTTAAAATATTACCTTCTGTGCGGCCGTTTATTAAATTTGAGAGATGGCGAGTCGTCGGCTTCTGCCCCCATGCCACGAGTGCTGGGGTGTTCGGGATAAACTTGGGCGCTCTTTTTCCCATTATTGGGTCCTTCGAGGGAGGCGCTCAACACAACGAACAAGGCAATCAGACTATAATGCTTGAACACTCTCACTTAGCCATAAAATTCTATAATTTTAAATTTCGTCGAAGCCCCTAGTATTCGGAAGACCGAGTTCGGGGCGCTATCCACGCCTAGGCCGGACAAAGCCGACTCCTCACTCTAAGCGGCATAAGTCTTTAGGGACTCGAAAACCTCTCGAACAACAACCAGCTCTCGCCCTATCATGACAGTCAGTTTTAGCTTTCTCCACTGAGGTGCTTAGCCCAGCTCAACCGGGGCACAATCGCAGTGGTTCTCCCAGTGCTACCTTAGCCGATATAATGGAATGTAAGGTACCAAAACATGGGAGCCGGGCAAACCCAACTATTGACCCAAGACATGATTCGGAGCCGATGCATATAATGCTATAAGTTCGGGGTGCCGCACTCATGAGAGTGTTCGGACTTCTCACACCATATTCTGGGGTACGTAAGCCCCTGGTGTATTGGCCGTACCAAAGTGTACGGTTGCATAATGTCATAACTGAACATATTTTTATAAAAAAAGGAATGCAATAATAGACAAAAGCTATGTATTGTTTATTCGAAAAGTCTGCTGTAAAAGCAGAACGATACAAATAGTGCGATAAGCAAGAGATGGGACTATTTGACATGTCCCCCTCCAGGGGCGAGCTGCGGGATGATATGTGAAACAAGTATACTGCTCGTTATAGAGACCACATGGACACTCGACGTAGCTTTCTGCCTACCTGATTGTTGCATCGTGTGTTCGGCGATTGTACTGCCGGACATGCCTTCCGTAGAGTGGAGTCCTGAAAGTAAGAAAAAGAATGACAAAATCGGGAGCCCCTAGTGCGGTTGAGCCGCATTTTGGGCATGCCATGGTTGTGCCCCTCCCCCTATGCCCATGGTATTTCCAGAGCGTAGTTATGTACGCGTAGTACTGGTTTCGCAGTTTCGCGAGGGCTGGGGTTGGGGCCGCATTGCTACGCGTGCTCGGGACGTGCCAGGCGGTCTTGTTGTAGGTTACTCCGGGCGCGCTTGAAGGTGTCCGGACGCTTAATGGCCGGATCGAGAATTGCCTTGAGAGGCTGCTTTGTACTTCCGCCGAGGGTCGCCAGATGCTCCTCCGCTCGGAGAGAGCGCTCGTGTTTCCATTGACCGTAATGACTCGAGAGGCTGGCATCTTGAGCTTGAGGTATGTGTAAAGCGGCACCGCATTGAACTTTGCAATGCGGTTCATCCGAGCAGGCGTGATAGCCATCGCGAACGGGACTATGTCAAGATTAACTCTCGCCGGAAATTATCTGGGATCCAAGACCACCTCAAGTGTAATCGAGCCTGTACAGCTTGGCCTCTACACCTGGTATGACGCCTTTAAAGGTCGCTTTTGTGGGTTTAATCCTTGAGGGATCTATGCCCATTTTTCGTGACCGTATCCTGATAAAGCAGGTTCAGGCTGCTGCCGCCGCCCATAAGGACTCTAGTGAGGTGAACCACAATGATTGGGTCTAGAACCATCGCGCGAATCCGCCATGGCGGATGCTAGTGGGTGGTCCTTCGATCAAAAGTGATCGGGCATGAGGACCATGGGTTGATCTTTGGGGCGACTTGCTCCAACGCATATACGCCCCTCGAGTGCACGCTCGCTCCCTTTTGGGTATATGGGTTGCGATATCATGTTCACCGTCCGGACTTGTGGGGGAAGCCCTTCTTTCCCTATTGTTCGTGGCCGGGCTCCTCCTCGCCATCGCTATGCAGCCCTTGTCATTGTTATCGGCGCTTAACTTGCTCGCTTGCTTGAACACCCAACAATCCCTGTTGGTGTGGTTGGCTGGTTTTTCGGGGGTGCCGTGTATCTGGCACGAGTGGTCGAGTATTCGGTCCAAATTGGACGGGCCCGGAGAATTTCTTTTGAATGGCTTTTTCCGCTGACAGGTTTAGAGCCTCTGAATCTGACATTAACTACCGTATCCTCAGCATTGTCGCCGTTAATGCGGCGCTTTTGCTTGTTGCGACGCGACCTACCAATGCTGTCCTTGTTATCCGAATTACCAGGGCTCTTGGTCATGTTATTACTACGAGCTAGCCAGCTGTCTTCTCCCACGCAAAAAGCGGGTCATGAGTGTTGTGAGGGCTGCCATGGATTTCGGCTTTTCCTGTCCTAGGTGCCGGGCAAGCCACTCGTCACGGATGTTATGCTTGAAGGCTGCAAGGGCCTCTGCGTCCGGACAGTCGACTATTTGATTTTTCTTGGTTAGGAACCGTGTCCAGAATTGTCTGGCCGATTCCTCTGGCTGCTGAATTATGTGGCTTAGGTCATCAGCGTCTAGTGGTCGCACATAGGTGCCCTGGAAGTTGTCGAGGAATGCGGCTTCCAAGTCCTCCCAACAACCAATTAATTCTGCTGGCAAGCTGTTAAGCCAATGCCGAGCTGGTCCTTTAAGCTTGAGTGGGAGGTATTTGATGGTGTGTAGATCATCGCCGCGGGCCATGTGGATATGAAGGAGATAATCATCGATCCATACTGCCGGATCTGTTGTGCCATCGTATGATTCAATGTTTACGGGTTTGAAACCCTCGGGGATTTGATGATCCATTACTTCATCTGTGAAGCATAGTGGGTGTGCGGCGCCTCTGTATTGGGCTATATCACGACGTAGCTCAAATGAGATTTGTCTACTGTGTTCGCCCCGGCCGGATTTGCCATATCCTGCATGACGGTTATCGTCACGTGTCGTGGGGTACCCACGCGATCCGTAGATCGACCTTGTTTGCCTTGCCTAGTCCTCCAATATATCTCGCAGGTCTGGCGCGTTTCCCCGTGCCTTGGTATTTTTGGAGCGACGCCGGGGTGCAGCTTGAGCGGAGGGTCGAGAGGCCTCTCTGTCGCGGCCATGGGGTGACCGGTCGTCCGCATCATGCGCTGGTGATGTAGGTCTAGGTGCTTCCTCCTCTAATCGGGGTAGCAGCCTGCGTTTTGGGTAGCTCTTGGAGGGGCGTTCGAGTTCGTACTCTTCGGCTGCAAGGACTTCAGTCCATCTGTCGGCTAGCAAGTCTTGGTCAGCTCTGAGCTGTTGCTGTTTTTTCTTGAGGCTGCTCGCCGTGGCCATAAGCCTGTGTTTGAAATGCTCTTGTTCGACGGGATCCTCAGGCACGAAAAATTCGTCGTCGTCGAGGCTTGCCTCGTCTTTGGAGGGAGGCATGTAATTATTGTCCTCTACCTCTCTGTTTGCCGCTCTCTCATGAGGGATGGTTTCTCCATCCTCCTGCGCTGAATCCTGCTGGAGGGGTTTATCTTCGGCACTGTCCGGGGTGTTATTATCTCCCGTGCCGGAATCGCCGTTTTTGCTGTGGCGGGATTTAGAGCGGCGCCGCTGACGCCGGCGCTTAGGCTGTTTCTTGGAGGGGTCATCCTCCATTGTTCCATCGTCGTTCCCTTCTTTTGGGGTGTCCACCATGTATATGTCATACGACGAGGTGGCCTTCCAGTGCCCTGTAGGCGCTGGTCCTTGGTCGTCTCCTGCATCAGCGTCCATACCGTCGATGTCTTCGGAGTCGAAGTCGAGCATGTCGGTTAAATCATCGACAGTGGCTACGAAGTGAGTGGTGGTTGGGCTTTGAATTTATTCGTCGTCCACATCCCAACCTTGCTGACCATAGTTCGGCTAGGGCTCTCCTGATAAAGAGAGAGACTTTAGTGAATTCAGAATGTCGCCGAAAGGCGAGTGCTGAAAGATGTCCGCGGTGGTGAACTCCATGATCGGTGCCCAACCGGATTCGATTGGCAGGGGCGCGGAAGGTTCGGAGTCCGGAGAGGAGTCCGGCACCTTGGAGTCACGAGCTTCAAAAAGGACAGGTATGGTGTTCGGCTCGATCACCGTAGAGATTGCAGCCCCCGAGGCGGTGTCCAGCCACCCGTCCTCGATTGGCGCAGTCGGCTCCAAGCTAATGGTCGGAGCGGATACTGGTGCGGCCTCCAGGGCACTGTTCGGCGGCAGAGCTAGATCATGCCCATCGTGACAGTGCGGCGCGCTTGGTTGTGGCTCGAACCCGTCGAAGATCAATTCTCCGCGGACGTCGGCCGTGTAGTTCAAACTTCGAAATCTGACCTGATGGCCAGGGGCGTTGCTTTCGATCTACTCCAGATGGCCAAGCGAATTGGCCCGCAGTGCAAAGCTGCCGAATACGAAGATCTATCCGGGGAGAAAAGTCTCGCCCTGGACCGCATCGTTGTTGACAATCGGAGGAGCCATCGGGCCTAAAGATGACGACACAGAGGAACTCTCAACGAAAGCACCAATGTCGGTGTCAAAACCGGCGAATCTCGGGTAGGGGGTCCCGAACTGTGCGTCTAGGCGGATGGTAACAGGAGACAAGGGACACGATGTTTTTACCCAGGTACGGGCCCTCTCGATGGAGGTAAAACCCTACTCCAGCTTGATTGATATTGATGATATGGGTAGTACAAGAGTAGATCTACCACGAGATCAGAGAGGCTAAACCCTAGAAGCTAGCCTATGGTATGATTGTTGTTCGTCCTACGGACTAAAACCCTCCGGTTTATATAGACACCGGAGAGGGTTAGGGTTACATAGAGTCGGTTACAATGGGAGGAGATCTACATATCCGTATCGCCAAGCTTGCCTTCCACGCCAAGGAAAGTCCCATCGGGACACGGGACGAAGTCTTCAATCTTGTATCTTCATAGTCCAGGAGTCCGGCCAAAGGTTATAGTCCGGACATCCAGGACTCCGTCACTCTCAAAATAATATAAGTGAAGCATGATAGACTAGCAATTTCTTCAAAATTAAGACACCATCGTTCTCTAAAAGATATAAGTGAAGCACTAGAGCAAAGACTATCAAGCTCAAAAGATATAAGTGAAGCACATAGAGTATTCTAGCAAATTCTAATCAAATAGGATTCTCCCAAAGGGTGTGTACATCAAGGATGATTGTGGTAAACTAAAAAGCAAATACTAATATAATACACAACGCTCCAAGCAAAACACATATCATGTGGCGAATAAAAATATAGCTCCAAGTAAAGTTACCAATGAACGAAGACGAAAGAGGGGATGCCTTCCCGGGGCATCCCCAAGCTTAGGCTTTTGGCTATTCTTGAATATATTGGGGTGCCATGGGAATCCCCAAGCTTAAACTCTTGCCACCCTTTATTCCATAGTCCATAAAAGCTTTACCCAAAACTTGAAAACTTCACAACACAAAACTCAACAGGAAATCTTATAAGCTCCGTTAGTGAAAGAAAACAAAACCACCACATAATGTACTGCAATGAACTCATTATTTATTTATTTCGGTGTTAAACCTACTGTATTCCAACTTCCTTATGGTTCATAAACTAAATTATTAGCCATAGATGCATTGAAATAAGCAAACAACACACGGAAAACAGAATCTGTCAAAAACAGAACAGTCTGTAGCAATCTGTAACTAACGCAAACTTCTGGAACTATAAAAATCCTACAAAAATAGGAAGTCCTGGAAAATTTTCCTATTTAATCGCAGCAAAAAGAATCAATGCAAAATCGCATTCCTATGATTTAACAAAATTATATTCGTGCGTGCAAAGTTTCTATTTTTCAGCAGAATCAAATCAACTATCATCGTAGGTTATCCTATAGGTTCTACTTGGCACAAACACTAATTAAAAGATAAAAACACATATAAACAGAGAGTAGATGCAAGATTTATTCCTAAACAGGAGCAAAAACAAAGAACATAAAGAAAAATTGGGTTGCCTCCCAAGTAGCGCTATCGTTTAACGCCCCTAGCTAGGCATAAAAGCAAGGATAGATCTAACTAGTGCCATCTTTGGCACTAGATTTATATGTTGCACGCATGATAGATTCATAAGGTAATTTGAATTTCTTTCTTGGAAAGTGCTCCATGCCTTTCTTTAATGGAAATTGGAATCTAATGTTCCCTTCCTTCATATCAATAATCGCACCAATCGTTCTAAGGAAAGGTCTACCGAGAATAATAGGGCAAGAAAGATTGCAATCTATATCAAGCACGATAAAATCTACGGGAACCAAATTTCTATTTGCAACAATAAGAACATCATTGATCCTTCCCATAGGCTTTTTAATGGTGGAATCCGCAAGGTGCAAATTTAAAGAGCAATCATCAAGATCATGGAAACCTAGAATATCGCATAAAGTTTTCGGAATCGTGGAAACACTAGCACCTAAATCACACAAAGCAAAACACTCATAATCTTTAATTCTAATCTTTATAGTAGGTTCCCACTCATCATTAAGTTTTCTAGGTATAGAAACTTCCAAATTCAGTTTTTCATCATAAGATTGCAACAAGGCATCAACGATATGTTTGGTAAAAGCTTTATTTTGACTATAAGCATGAGTAGAATTAACAATGAATTGCAACAAGGAAATACAACCTTTAAAGAGCAATTATCATAATCAAATTCCTTGAAATCCGAGATTGTAGGTTCAACATTATTAGAAGTTGAGGATTCTCCAATCTCTCTTTTACCAAATTTAGCATTAAGATCTAAAGACTCCGAATTTTTGGGACGCCTTCTAGGCAAAGTTGATTCATTATCACTCCCATAATCATCAAAATTCATATTGCAAAACATAGATCTAATCGGAGACGCATCAATAACTTTAAGATCCTCATCATTATTTTCACGGAGACTAGAAGAACACGCTTTTATAAAGCTTTCTTTTTTAGCACGCAATCTAGCAGTTCTTTCCTTGCATTCTTCAATGGAAATTCTCATTACTTTGAGAGAGTCATTGATATCATGCTTAGGATAATAAGATCCAAGTTTAAGAGAATTTACATCAAGCGAAAGTCTATCAACGTTCCTAGCCAAATCATCAACTTTGAGCAATTTTTCTTCAAGCAAACCATTGAAATTCTTTTGAGAAATCATAAATTCTTTCACACTATTCTCAAAATCAGAGGGCATCTTATTAAAATTACCATAAGAATTATTGTAGGAATTTCCATAATTATTAGAGGGATTACTAGGGAACGGTCTAGTATTAAAATTTCCTCTATAAGCATTGTTTCCAAAACAATTCCTACCAACAAAATTCACATCCATAGATTCATTATTATTCTCAATCAAGGAAGACAAAGGCATATCATTGGGATCAAGAGGAGTATTTTTACTAGAAAACATCTTCATAAGTTCATCCATCTTTCCACTCAAAACATTGATTTCTTCTATACATGCACTTTTTTACTAGAAGATCTTTCGGTGTGCCATTGAGAATAATTAGCCATAATATTATCAAGCAATTTTGTAGCATCTCCTAACTTGACTTCCATAAACGTGCCTCCCGCGGCCGAATCTAAGAGATTTCTAGAAGCAAAGTTCAAACCGGCATAAATTTTTTGTATCATCATCGATAAATTCAAACCATGAGTAGGGCAATTGCGAAGCATCAACTTCATTCTTTCCCAAGATTGGGCAACATGCTCATGATCAAGTTGTTTAAAATTCATAATATCATTCCTTAGAGTGATGATCTTAGTGGGAGGAAAATACTTAGAGATAAAAGCATCTTTGCACTTGTTCCAACAATCAATACTATTTTTGGGCAAAGACGAAAACCAAATTTTAGCATGATCTCTAAGTGAAAACGAAATAACTTCAATTTGACAATATTGTTATCCGTATCTTTCTTCTTTTGCATATCACAGAAATCAACAAAGTTGTTTAGATGAGTAGCGACATCTTCACTAGGAAGGCCGGCGAATTGATCTTTCATAACAAGATTCAGCAAAGCAGCATTGATTTCACAAGACTCAACATCATTAAGAGGAGCAATCGGAGTACTAAGGAAATCATTATTGTTGGTATTCGAGAAGTCACACAACTTGGTATTATCTTGTGACATGGCAACAAGTAATCCAACACACAAGCAAACAGAAAATGGCAAGCGAAAAAGAGAGGAGGAGATTGGGAAAGAGAGGGCGAATAAAACGACAAGGGTGAAGTGGGGGAGAGGAAAACGAGAGGCAAATAATGTAAATGCGAGGGAGATGGGTTTGTGATGGGTACTTTGGTATGTCTTGATTTGAGTGAAGACCTCCCCGGCAACGGCGCCAGAAATCCTTCTTGCTACGTCTTGAGCTTGCGTTGGTTTTTCCCGAAGAGGAGAGGGTGATGCAGCAAGTGTAGCGTAAGTATTTCCCTCAATTTTGAGAACCAAGGTATCAATCCAGTAGGAGGCTCGTCAAAAGTCCCACGCACCTACACAATCAAACTGAGAACTCGTAACCAACGCGATAAAGGGGTTGTCAATCCCTTCACGGCCTCTTGCAAAAGTGAGATCTGATAGAGAGATAATAATATGTTTTTGGTATTTTGTAAGATAGATGCAAAAAGTAAAGATGCAAATAAAGTAGATTGAAAGCAAACATGATAAGCGATAGACCCGGGGGCCATAGGTTTCACTAGAGGCTTCTCTCGAGATAGCATAAGTATTACGGTGGGTGAACGGTGGGTGAACAAATTACTGTCGAGCAATTGATAGAAAAGCGCACAGTTATGAGATTATATAGGCATGATCATGTATATAGGCATCACGTCCATAACAAGTAGACCGCCTCCTGCCTGCATCTACAACTATTACTCCACACATCGACCGACTCCTGCCTGCATCTAGAGTATTAAGTTCATAAGAACAGAGTAACGCTTTAAGCAAGATGACATGATGTAGGGGGATAAACACATGCAATATGATATAAACCCCATCTTGTTATCCTCGATGGCAAAAATACAATGTGTGTCTTGCAACCCTTTCTGTCACTGGGTAAGATCACCGCAAGATTGAACCCAAAGCTAATCACTTCTCCCATGGCAAGAAAGATCAATCTAGTAGGCCAAACCAAACTGATAATTCGAAGAGACTTGCAAAGATAACTCAATCATACATAAAAGAATTCAGAGAAGATTCCAATATTATTCATAGATAAACTTGATCATAAACCCACAATTCATCGGATCTCGACAAACACACCGCAAAAAGAGATTACATTGAATAGATCTCCACAAGAGAGGGGGAGAACATTGTATTGAGATCCAAAAAGAGAGAAGAAGCCATCTAGCTAATAACTATGGACCCGTAGGTCTGTGGTAAACTACTCACAACTCATCAGAGGGGCTATGGTGTTGATGTAGAAGCCCTCCGTGGTCGATTCCCTCCCGCAGAGTGTGCCGCGAAGGCTCCAAGATGAGATCTCGCGGATACAGAAGGTTACAACGGTGGAAATTGTGTTTCGTGGTGCTCCTGGATGTTTTCGGGGTCCGTAGGTATATATAGGAGGAAGAAGTACGTCGGTGGCCGCCCGAGGGGCCCACGAGACAGGGGGCGCTTAGGGGGCGCCCTCCTATCTCGTGGGGCCCTCGAGCTTTTTGACTTGCACTCTGTGCTCTCGATCAGATTTGTTCCAAAATAACGCCCCCGAAGGTTTCATTCCGCTTTGGACTCCGCTTTGATATTCCTTTTCTTCAAATACTAAAATAGGCCAAAAAACAACAATATGGGTTGGGCCTCCGGTTAGTAGGTTAGTCCCAAAAATGATATAAATGTGTAAAATAAAGCCCATAAACATCCAAAAGGGGTAATATAATAGCATGGAACAATAAAAAATTATAGATACGTTGGAGATGTATCAAGCATCCCCAAGCTTAATTCCTGCTCGTCCTCGAGTAGGTAAATGATAAAAAGAGAATTTTTGGTCTGGAATGCCACCTAGCATAATTCATAATGTAATTTTCTTCATTGTGGCATGAATGTTTAGATCCAAATGAATACAAAATAAAAGTTCATATTGACATAAGAAATAGTAACACTTCAAGCATACTAATCAAAGTAATCATATCTTCTCAAAATAACATGGCAAAAGAAAGTTCATCCCTACAAAATCATATAGTTAGGCTATGCTTCATTTTCACACACAAAGATGTTCCCAACTTCTATACCCCCGATGACAAGCCAAGCAATTGTTTCATACTTAAATAATCTCAAACTTTTTCAACCTTCACGCAATACATGAGCGTGAGCCATGTATATATCACTATGGGTGGAATAGAATATGATGATGAGGATTGTGTGGAGAAAACAAAAAAGGAGAAAGTCTCACATTGACGAGGATAATCAACGGGCTATGGAGATGCCCATCAATTGATGTCAACATGAGGAGTAGGGATTGCCATGCAACAGATGCACTAGAGCTACAAATGCTCAACAAAGGAAAACTAGTGGGTGTGGACCCAACTTGCTTGCTCATGAAGACCTAGGGCATTTGAGGAAGCCCATCGTAGGAATATACAAGCCAAGTTCTATAATGAAAAATTCCCACTTGTATGAAAAAGACAACTTATGAGACTCACTACATGAAAAACAAGGTGCTACTTTGAAGCGCAAAATATGAGACTCACTACATGAAGAACAAGGTGCTACTTTGAAGCACAAGTGTGGAAAAAGAGATAGTAACATTGCCCTTTTTATTTATTTTCTTTTTTTCTTTCTTTTTCTTTCTTTTTTTCCTTTTTTTTCTTTTCCTTTTTTTCTTTTGGGTCTTTTTTTTTCTTTTTAGCCTTTCTTTTTTCTTTTCTTTGGGCAATGTTCTAATAATGATGATCATCACACTTCTATTGGTTACAACATAAGAATTACAACTCGAAACAAGAACAAGATATGACTCTATATGAATGCCTCCAGCGGTGTACCGAGATGGTGCAATGAATCGAGAGTGACATGTATGAAAAATAATGCAAGGTGGCTTTGCCACAAATACGATGTCAACTACATGATCATGCAATGGCAATATGACAAAAGTAAAATATGTCATGAACATGAAGAACAGAATGGTGGAAAGTTGCATGGCAATATATCTCGGAATGGCTATGGAAATGCCATAATAGGTAGGTATGGTGGCTGTTTTGAGGAAGATATAAGGAGGTTTATGTGTGATAGAGTGTATCGATCACGGGTTTGATGCACCGCCAAGTTTGCACCAACGCTCAAGGTGAGAAAGGGCAATGCACGGCATCAAGAGGCTAGCAAAGGCGGAAAGGTAAAAGTGCGTATAATCCATGGACTCAACATTAGTCAAAATAACTCATATACTTATTGCAAAAATTTAGAAGTCATCAAAAATCAAGTACTACGCGCATGCTCCTAGGGGGATAGATTGGTAGGAAAAGACCATCGCTCGTCCCCGACCGCCACTCATAAGGATGCACAAGCCAAGTACACTTCATGTTTCAAATTTGTTACACAACTTTAACCATACGTGCATGCCAAGGGACTTGCTAACTTCAACACAAGCATTCTTTGAATTCATAATCACCCAACTAGCATGACTTTAATATCACTACCTCCATATCTCAAAACAATTATCAAGTATCAAGTTGATCATAGCATCCAATTCACTTCCTATGATAGTTTTTATTATACCCAACTTGGATGCTCATCATTCTAGGACCAACTTTATGATAATAGCAAATACCATGCTGTTCTAAAAGACTATCTGTCGGTGTCAAAACCGGCGGATCTAGGGTAGGGGGTCCCGAACTGTGCGTCTAGGCGGATGGTAACAGGAGACAAGGGACACGATGTTTTTACCTAGGTTCGGGCCCTCTCGATGGAGGTAAAACCCTACTCCTGCTTGATTGATATTGATGATATGGGTAGTACAAGAGTAGATCTACCACGAGATCAGATAGGCTAAACCCTAGAAGCTAGCCTATGGTATGATTGTTGTTCGTCCTACGGACTAAAACCCTCTGGTTTATAGAGACACCGGAGAGGGTTAGGGTTACATAGAGTCGGTTACAATGGGAGGAGATCTACATATCCGTATCGCCAAGCTTGCCTTCCACACCAAGGAAAGTCCCATCCGGACACTGGACGAAGTCTTCAATCTTGTATCTTCATAGTCCAGGAGTCCGGCCAAAGGTTATAGTCCGGCCATCCGGACACCCCCCCATTAGGTCTCCCTCAGTAGCTCCTGAACCAGGCTTCAATGGCGATGAGTCCGGCGCACAGATTGTCTTCAGCATTGCAAGGCGGGTTCCTCCTCCGAATACTTCATAGAAGATTTTGAACACAAGGATAGTGTCCGGCTCTGCAAAATAAGTTCCACATACCACCCTAGAGAGAATAATATTTACAGAAATCGAATCTACTGACGTATTTCGCAGCGTGATACCACGGCCAAGCCTTTATTCGAATCGTTTTTACTGTCCCACCTCAGCGCACTTAGCGAGGCGGTTTCCTTGGCACGTCTTGTTGAAGCAGAGATCGTGTCCCCTTATTCCGGGATTCTCATCAATACGGGCGTGGGTAACCCAACCGTGCCATTAATTTACGGCGCTTGGGAGATAAGCGAGTTTTACCAGGCTGGTGGGGGCACACAGTTCCGTCCGCCCATATAAGGGATAAGGATCCACCTTTTCCATCTACGCCTTCTTCCTCCTTTGCTTATCCATTTTCGCAAGACTCGAGCTCCAGCGCCAAGTCCGCACATCCCACCTCTACCTTCTCCAGCCATGTCCGGAGCGGGAGGCAAGTGGATGGTCTCCTCCGTCACGGAGGGACACATCAAGAAGCTGAGGAGGCCGGATACTTGTCTAACGACATCGCGCACCGCTCCCTGCACAAGGGGCAGCCCATCCCCACCCCTGTGCCCCATGAGAGGGTGGTGTTCTCACCCATTTCCTCCGCGGACTAGGTTTCCCACTTCACTCATTTGTCCGGGGGCTCATGTTCTACTACGGCCTGGATTTCCACGATCTGGCCCCGAACTTCGTCCTCAACATCTCGGCGTTTATTGTCGTGTGCGAGGCTTTCCTCCGCATCAAGCCCCACTTTGGCTTATGGCTGAAGACCTTCGATGTCAAGCCGAAGGTTGTGGGCGGCCAGCAAGCGGAGTGCGGAGGCGCCATGGTGGGCAAGATGCCCAACGTTACATGGCTCGAGGGCTCCTTCATGAAGACCATAAAGGGGTTGCAATCGGGGTGGTTCTACATCACCGAGCCGCGTGACCCTGAATGGGCAGCGGGCCCCGAATTCCGATCTGGCATCCCCACACGGCTCACCTCCTGGAAAGAGAAGGGCCTGTCGTGGGGTAATTCGGAAGAGCCGACCGGACTCCAAACCTGCATCCAAGACCTGGTGGACAAAGAGGTTAAACTCGTCAACGTAGTCCAGGTCATGCTCATCCGCCGGATCCTCCCGTGTCAATGACGGGCTTTTAACTTATGGGAGTTCAACCCGGCCCAGCACCAAACTCTGACCAGGCTCTCTGACACAACGCACGAGGATGCCTAGAAGGTGCTATTCAAGGGCGCCGAGGTTCCCCCTCCCATCACCGAGGATCGCGGATTCCGCGCGAAGCGCCAAGCCAGCGTAGTATGCTTATTTTACCATTTACGGGATACTTGTTTTTCATAGTTTAACTCTATGCGGGATCTAAGCTCCCGTTCCTTTGACAGGAATGGCAGAAGAAGACCGGACAGATCGACTGTCCGGCTTCTTTGCCCGAAGATCCAACAGAGGCCTACTTGACGGGGCTGCTGCTCCCGGCACCTTACGTGGTGCCGGAGAAGAAGGCCAAGAAGAAGGCGACAGGAACTCGAAAGAGTTCCCGGCGCCCGGTGATGCCGGATTCATCGTCCGATGACTCCAAGGCGCACTCCTCCTCCGAAGACGAGGAGGAGGAAGAAGAAGCCTCTCCCCCTCCAGCGGGGGAGGAATGAAAAGGAAGGCCGCCCCAACTGGGGGGGCGGAGGGTCCAAGAGGGGAAGGACCCTTCCTCCGGACTACTCCGCCAACGCCGACGACGGCAAAGAGGAGTGGCCATCCAGGGCCAAGCCCCTGGCAAAATCGTAAGTATCCGGATACCAGAATAACTCATGGCGTTCCTTTACTGCATAGTATCTTCTGACGCCGAATGTAATCATGCAGTCCGCCCGCGGCCCAGCTCGACACTTCATCGAGCGGATCCCTGGATTCGTCGGATGTGAATAGCCTTTCACTTCGGACTGCTACCTCCCCTCGTCCTACGGACGATGCCGAGGTGGAGTCCCAAAGGGTCCAAGCCAGAGGGGTGGTCCCGAGGCGCCGCAAGGCGACCTCTCGACTCAAAGCAGGGGATAAAACCCCAAAGGGCTCTAAGTCCGCCCCGGCCGACTCCGCACCGAACCTTCAAGGGTTCCGAGTCCGCAGCGGCCCCACATAAGAAGGGCAAGTTTACGACGGCGGTGACTTCCATCCAACCGAGGCACCGGATAATTTGCTGGAGGTGCTTAACGGCGCCCATCGACGATGAGCACCGCACTACTATGAGTGTGGTGATCCGTAAGGTTCAGTCCGCCAAGAGCGGGCTGATCGAAGCTCGTGCCAGCCTTCTAACAAAGCTTTGAGGTATGTATTTAAGACATGTAAAAATATTACCGCATAGACAGTAGCCCCTGATGCTCAGTTTGGTGTTCGGAAAGAAAAGCCGAACTGAGGATCAAAAAGATATACCCAGGAGTCTAACATAAGTATGTCAATATGGGAATGCAGGCTGTGCTGCTGACCTCTGCCGCACTGACTACGGAGGTCAATGCATTAAAGCAGAGCCTCGAGCAGTCCGAGAACGAGCTCGTCCTTACCAAGAAGCAGCTCGAGGACAAGGAAGGTAAGTAATACCTTATGTAAGTATATAAAAAAGATGTGGTTGCAAAAAATGACAGGACCAACGTGATTATTACAGGGGCCACATCCCAGGTGGCGACCCTGAAGGAAGCGATGTCCAAGGCTGAAGAAAATGCGGACGTGGAGCGTACCTAGCGAGAAAAGCAGGAGGCGCGGGTGGCGGATGTGCAGCAAGAGCTCCGTGCTCGTGAAAAACACGAGTTTGAGCTTGACTCAAAGACTCGAGAGTCCGAGCTCGCCTCGGCGCTTGAGAGCTCCAAATCTGCCAAGGCCGAAGCCCAAAAAGCCCTCCGGGAAATTGAGGCGATGAAGAAGATAGCGGCGGGTAAGGCATTCTTTGTGCAAAGCAAGCACGTGAAAGTGAATTACTTGTTACTTACCCGAGTCCGGAGCTCTCCAGGAGCATTCGCAGATCTTCCCCGGAGTGTGTCCGACGCTGCCGCATTCTACCGAGCCAAGAGGGAGCTCGACGGAGAAGGTGTTCTGTCTCAAGATGCTAAGGCCGGACACCTGGTGTTTTGAGCGACCAGCTGAAGCAGCTGGTCGAGTTTATAAGGTGGCCGAACAGGCCATGAAAAGTCTCAGATTCCGCCGTGGCTCGGGAAGCCATGCCCGGAGCTACTTCGGCTGGTAAGGTGGATGGTGGATGCCTGTCCAAGGCTTGAAGTCATCAAGCGCCCATATGCATCGAAGGTGCTCAGAGGCCCTTGCCCGTGCTAAAGTGCATCGGGGCAAGATGGACGCCGAGAAGCTTGTGACGGACGGACCACCGCCGGCAAGGAGCATCGCAAGCCCGAGATGTATTATGAGGGCGCCCCAAGGGTGCCCGCCAGAGCGGATGAGTGCTCCAAAGATGTAATTTTGAGTAAACTCGATTTGTGATCCTGACGCTGAGAACTTGTTCATATGCGCTAAGCAACGCTTTTGAATTTAAAATATTACCTTCAGGCGGCCGCTTATTAAATTTGAGAGATGGCGAGTCGTCGGCTTCGCCCCATGCCACGAAAGTGCTGGGTGTTCGGGATAAACTTGAGCGCTCTTTTTCCCATTATTGGGTCCTTCGGGGGAGGCGCTCAACACAACGAACAAGGCAATCAGACTATAATGCTTGAACACTCTCACTTAGCCATAAAATTCTATAATTTTAAATTTCGTCGAAGCCCCTAGTATTCGGAAGACCGAGTTCGGGGCGCTATCCACGCCTAGGCCGGACAAAGCTGACTCCTCGCTCTAAGCGGCATTAGTCTTTAGGGACTCGAAAACCTCCTGAACAGCGACCAGCTCTCGCCCTATCATGACAGTCAGTTTTAGCTTTCTCCACTGAGGTGCTTAGCCTAGCTGAACCGGGGCACAATCGCAGTGGTTCTCCCAGTGCTACCTTAGCCGATATAACGGAACGTAAGGTACCAAAACATGGGAGCCGGGCAAACCCAACTATTGACCCAAAACATGATTCGGAGCCTATGCATATAATGCTATAAGTTCAGGGTGCAGCACTCATGAGAGTGTTCGACTTCTCACACCATATTCGGGGTACGAAGCCCTCGGTGTATTGGCCGCACTAAAGTGTACGGTTGCATAATGTCATAACTGAACATATTTTTATAAAAAGGAATGCAATAATAGACAAAAGCTATGTATTGTTTATTCAAAAGTCTGCTGTAAAAGCGTAATGATACAAATAGTGCGATAAGCAAGAGATGGGACTATTTGACATGTCCTCTCCGTGGGCGAGCTATGGATGATATGTGAAACAAGTATACTCCTCGTTATAGAGACCACCGACACTGACGTAGCTTTCGCCTCCTGGTTGTTGCATCGTGTGTTCGGCGACAGATCACGGACAGGCCTTCCGAGAGTGGAGTCCTGAAAGTAAGAAAAAGAATGACAAAATCGAGCCCCTAGTGCGGTTGAGCCGCATTTTGGGCATGTCGTGGTCGTGCCCTCCCCTATGCCCATGGTATTTCCAGAGCGTAATTATGTACACGTAGTACTGGTTTCGCAGCCCGCGAGGGCTGGGGTTGGGGCGCATTGCTACGCAGTGCTCGGAACGTGCCAGCGGTCTTGTTGTAGGTTACCCGAGCGCTTGAAGGTGTCCGGACGCTTAATGGCCGGATCGAGAATTGCCTTGAGAGGCTGCTTTGTACTTCCGCCGCGAGGGCCGCCAGATGCTCCTCCGCTCGGAGAGAGTGTTCGTGTTTCCATTGACCGTAATGACTCTCGAGGGCCTGCATCTTGAGCTTGAGGTAT
Source organism: Aegilops longissima (assembly GCA_021605205.1). NCBI lineage: Eukaryota > Viridiplantae > Streptophyta > Magnoliopsida > Poales > Poaceae > Aegilops > Aegilops longissima. The sequence continues at coordinate 56,853,337 of CM038677.1, forward strand.
GTGTAGTGCGGCACCGCATTGAACTTTGCAATGCGGTTCGTCCGAAAGCAAAGCATGATAGCCACCGCAGAACGGGACTATGTCAAGATTAACTCTCGCTCGAAATTATTTGGGGATCCAAGACCACCTCAAGTGTAACTGAGCCTGCATAGCTTGGCCTCTACACCTGGTATGACGCCTTTAAAGGTCGCCTTTGTGGGTTTAATCCTTGAGGGATCTATGCCCATTTTTTGCACTGTATCCTGATAAAGCAGGTTCAGGCTGCTGCCGCCGCCCATACGGACTCTAGTGAGGTGAAATAATTGGGTCTAGAACCAATGCGGCGAATCCGCGATGGCGGATGCTAGTGGGGTGGTCCCTTCGATCAAAAGTGATCGGGCATGAGGACCATGGGTTGAACTTTGGGGCAACTGGCTCCAACGCATATACGTCCCTGAGTGCACGCTTCTGCTCCCTTTTGGGTATGTGGGTTGCGTATATCATGTTCACCGTCCGCACTTGTGGGGGGAAGCCCTTCTTTCCCCTATTGTTCGGTGGCCGGGCATCCTCCTCGTCATCGCTATGCAGCCCCTTGTCATTGTTTTCGGCGTTTAACTTGCCTGCCTGCTTGAACACCCAACAATCCCTGTTGGTGTGGTTGCCTGGTTTTTCGGGGGTGCCGTGTATCTGGCACGAGCGATCGAGTATTCGGTCCAAATTGGACGGGCCCGGAGTATTTATTTTGAATGGCTTTTTCCGCTGACCGGCTTAGAGCCTCTGAATCTGGCATTAACTGCCGTATCCTCAGCATTGTCACCGTTAATGCGGCGCTTTTGCTTGTTGCGACGCGACCTGCCAATGCTGTCCTTGTTATCCGAATTACCAGGGCTCTTTTTGATGTTATTACTACGAGCTAGCCAGCTGTCGTCTCCCGTGCAAAAGCGGGTCATGAGTGTTGTGAGGGCTGCCATGGATTTCGGCTTTTCCTGTCCTAGGTGCCGGGCAAGCCACTCGTCACGGATGTTATGCTTGAAGGCTGCAAGGGCCTCTGCGCCCGCATAATGACTATTTGATTTTTCTTGGTTAGGAACCGTGTCCGTAATTGTCCGCCGATTCTCTCGTTGCTGAATTATGTGGCTTAGGTCATCGGCGCTCAGTGGTCGCATATAGGTGCCCCGGAAGTTGTCGAGGAATGCGGCTTACAAGTCCTCCCAACAACCAATTGATTCTGCCGGCAAGCTGTTAAGCCAATGCCGAGCTGGTCCTTAAGCTTGAGGGGAGGTATTTGATGGTGTGTAGATCATCGCCATGGGCCATGTGGATATGAAGGAGATAATCATCGATCCATACTGCCGGATCTGTTGTGCCATCGTATGATTCGATGTTTACGGGTTTGAAGCCCTCGGGGATTTGATGATCCATTACTTCATCTCTGAAGCATAGTGGGTGTGCCGCGCCCCTATATTGGGCTATATCACGACGTAGCTCAAATGAGATTTGTCTACTGTGTTTGGCCCGGCCGGATTTGCCATATCCGGCATGACGGTTATCGTCACGTGTCGTGGGGCGCCCACGCGATCCATAGATCGACCTTGTTTGCCTTGCCTTGTCCTCCAATATATCTCACAGGTCTAGCGCGTTTCCCCGTGCCTTGGTAGTTTTGGAGCGACGCCGGGGTGCAGCTTGAGTAGAGGGTCGAGAGGCCTCTCTGTCCCGGCCACGGGGTGGCCGGTCGTCTGCATCATGCACTGGTGATGTAGGTCTAGGTGCTTCCTCCTCTAATCGGGGTAGCAGCCTGCGCTTTGGGTAGCTCTTGGAGGGCGCTCGAGTTCGACTTTTCGCTGCAAGGACTTCACCCATCTGTCGCCTAGCAAGTCTTGGTCAGCTCGAGCTGTTGCTGTTTTTTCTTGAGGCTGCTCGCCATGGCCATAAGCCTGTGTTTGAAATGCTCTTGTTCGACGGGATCCTCAGGCATGAAAAATTCTTCGTCGTCGAGGCTTGCCTCGTCTTTGGAGGGAGGCATGTAATTATCGTCCTCTACCTCTCTGTCTGCCGCTCTCTCATGAGGGATGGTTTCTCCATCCTCCTGCGCTGAATCCTGCTGGAGGGGTTTATCTTCGACACTGTCCGGGGTGTTATTATCTCCGGTGCCGGAATCCCCGTTTTTGCTATGGCGGGATTTAGAGCGGCGCCGCTGATGCCGGTGCTTAGGCTGTTTCTTGGAGGGGTCATCCTCCATTGTTCCATCGTCGTTCCCTTCTTTTGGGGTGTCCACCATGTATATGTCATACGACGAGGTGGCCTTCCAGTGCCCTGTAGGCGCTGGTCCTTGGTCGTCTCCTGCATCGGCGTCCATACCGTCGATGTCTTCGGAGTCGAAGTCGAGCATGTCGGTTAAATCATCGACAGTGGCTACGAAGTGAGTGGTGGTTGGGCTTTGAATTTCTTCGTCGTCCGCATCCCAACCTTGCTGACCATAGTCCGGCTAGGGCTCTCCTGATAAAGAGAGATACTTTAGTGAATTCAGAATGTCGCCGAAAGGCGAGTGCTGAAAGATGTCCCCGGTGGTGAACTCCATGATCGGCGCCCAACCGGATTCGATTGGCAGGGGCGCGGAAGGTTCGGAGTCCGGAGAGGAGTCCGGCACCTTGGAGTCACGAGCTTCACAAAGGACAGGTATGGTGTTCGGCTCGATCACCATAGAGATTGCAGCCCCCGAGGCGGTGTCCAGCCACCCGCTCGACATGCAGCTTGGCTCCAAGCTAAGGGTCGGAGCGGATATCGTGCGCCTCCGTGGCACTGCTCGGGCGGCAGAGCTAGATCTTGCCCATCATGACAGTGCGGCGCGCTTGGCTGTGGCTCGAACCCGTCGAAGATCAATTCTCCGCGGACGTCGGTCGTGTAGTTCAAACTTCCAAATCTGACCTGATGGCAGGGGCGTAGCTTTCGATCTGCTCCAGATGGCTGCTTAATTGGCCCGTGGTGCAAAGCTGCCAATACGAAGATCTATCCGGGAGAAAAGTATCGCTCGACCGCATCATTGTTGATAATCGGAGGAGCCATCGGGCCTAAAGATAACGCATACGAGGAACTCTCAACGAAAGCACCAATGTCGTGTCAAACCGGCGGATCTCGGTAGGGGGTCCCGAACTCAAGCGCCTAGGCGGATGGTAACAGGAGACAAGGGACATGATGTTTTAACCCAGGTACAGGCCCTCTCGATGGAGGTAAAACCCTACTCCTGCTTGATTGATATTGATGATATGGGTAGTACAAGAGTAGATCTACCACAAGATCAGAGAGGCTAAACCCTAGAAGCTAGCCTATGGTATGATTGTTGTTCGTCCTACGGACTAAAACCCTCCGGTTTATATAGACACCAGAGAGGGTTAGGGTTACATAGAGTCGGTTACAATGGGAGGAGACCTACATATCCGTATCGCCAAGCTTGCCTTCCACGCCAAGGAAAGTCCCATCCGGACACGGGACGAAGTCTTCAATCTTGTATCTTCATGGTCCAGGAGTCCGGCCAAATGTTATAGTCCGGCCAAAGGTTATAGTCCGGACATCCAGGACTCCCTCACTCTCAAAATAATATAAGTGAAGCATGATAGACTAGCAATTTCTTCAAAATTAAGACACCATCGTTCTCTAAAAGATATAAGTGAAGCACTAGAGCAAAAATTATCAAGCTCAAAAGATATAAGTGAAGCACATAGAGTATTCTAGCAAAATCTAATCAAATAGGATTCTCCCAAAGGGTGTGTACATCAAGGATGATTGTGGTAAACTAAAAAGCAAAGACTAATATAATACACAACGCTCCAAGCAAAACAAACATCATGTGGTGAATAAAAATATAGCTCCAAGTAAAGTTACCAATGAACGAAGACGAAAGAGGGGATGCCTTCCCGGGGCATCCCCAAGCTTAGGCTTTTGGCCATTCTTGAATATTTTGGGGTGCCATGGGCATCCCCAAGCTTAGGTGTAACGCCCTCGATGCGGCTATATCTCCCACGTGTCAAAGCACGACTTAGAGGCATAACCGCATTGAAAGCAATGTCGCAAGTGAGGTAATCTTCACACAACCCATGTAATACATAAGGGAAAGAGATACATAGTTGGCTTACAATCGCCACTTCACACAATACATGAGTAAAGCATTACATCATATAAATACAATCAAGGTCTGAGTACGGAACCAAAATAAAAGAAGACTACCCCAAATGCTACACAGATCCCCGATCGTCCCAACTGGGCTCCACTACTGATCAACTGAAACGAAACAACACAATGAATAATATCTTCATCGAGCTCCTCCTTGAGCTCAAAAGGCCACCTGCACGGTTTCATCGGCACCTGCAAACTGGTTTTGAAGTAACTGTGAGTCACGGGACTCAGCAATCTCACACCATGCGAGATCAAGACTATTTAAGCTTATGGGTAGGAGAAGGTAGTGAGGTGGAGCTGCAGCAAGTTTACTAGCATATATGGTGGCTAACATACGCAAATGAGAGCGAGAAGAGAAGGCAAAAGCACGGTCGAACAACTATGATCAAGAAGTGATCCTAGAACAACCTATGTCAAACATAACTCCAACATCGTGTTCACTTCCCGGACTCCGCCGAAGAGACCATCACGGTTACACACGCCGTTGGTGTATTTTAATTAAGATCAACTTCGGTTTTCTACAACCGACATTAACAAATTCCCATCTGCCTCATAACCGCTGGCATGGCTTTCGAAGATAATACCCCGCAGGGTGTCCCAACTTAGCCCATTATAAGCTCTCACGGTCAACGAAGGATATTCCTTCTACCGAAGACCCGATCAGTCTCGAATCCCGGACTACAAGACATTTTGACAGCAATAAAACAAGACCAGCAAAGTCACCTCGAATGTGCCGACAAATCCTGATAGGAGCTGCACATATCTCGCTCTCGTGGCACACCGGATGAACACTACGACGGCAACCGACGATACCCTGTTGCTCGGGCCGCACTACAAGTGGTTTAGTTTGGACCAGCACTGGAGGAGCACCGCCCGGGGTTAATAAAGATGACCCTTGAGTCTGCAGAACCCAAGGGAAAAAGGCTTAGGTGGCAAATGGTAAAACCAATGTTGGGCCTTGCCGGAGGAGTCTTATTCAAAGCGAACTGTCAAGGGGGTCCCATAAATCACCCAACCGCGTTAGGGACGCAAAATCTGGGAACATAATACCGATATGACGGAAACTAGGGCGGCAAGAGTGGAACAAAACACCAGGCATAAGGCCGAGCCTTCCACCCTTTACCAAGTATATAGATGCATTAATTAAATAAGATATATTGTGATATCCCAACAAGTAAACATGTTCCAACAAGGAACAACATCTCCATGTTCCAACAAGGAACAAACTTCATCTTCACCTGCAACTAGCAACGCTGTAAGAGGGGCTGAGCAAAGCGGTAACATAGCCAATCAACGGTTTGCTAGGAAAAGATGGTTAGAGGTTTGACATGGCAATCTGGGTGGCATGATATAGCAAGTGGTAGGCATCGTAGCATAGGCATAGCAAAAGAGCGAGCATCTAGCAAGCAAAGATAGAAGTGATTTCGAGGGTATGGTCATCTTGCCTGAAATCCCGCAAGGAAGAAGATCAAGTCCATGAAGAAGACAAACGGACGTAGTCGAACGAATCCTCACAACTCCGGAACGAAACCGAAGCTAAGCGAGAAGCTAACCGGAAAGAAGCAAACAACATAGTAAACAACCATCACATACATATGGCATGATGCACAACCAATTATGATGCATGTCCGGTTTAAATAGCATGGCATGACAATATGCACAAACAAAACTACAAGTTAAATGGAGCTCAATATGCAACGAGTTGCATATTGACGAAACACCACAACAATTATTTAGTTCACTCCCGGTTAGGTACTCAACAATATTAAATGTTGTTAAACATGGCAAGAGGTGAAGCATAAGTAAACTATCTATTTAGGCAAGTTTAAATGAGGCCGGAAATAACAAACAACAATTCCGGAAAATCCTCACGAGCAACATTTTAGATTCGGTACTATTCTGCCCTAAATCACATTTTATTGTTGTTAAACATGAAAATAAAGTGCACCATGTTAAACTAGGCATTTTTCTACCCCATTTACATATAAAGTTTATTAAAATCCGAGCTACGGTTATTTAGCTATGAAATAAATCATTTTAACATGGCATTTAAGCAAATTTAAACAAACAACATTTTAAACATTTTAACATGGGATGAAAATGGCATATTATGAAATTAGATAAAATTCTAAGCATTTTATATGTTTGAAACATTTTAATCCGATGCACCGTTAATGAGTTATTATATGCATGATGCTTAGGGGTTTTTCTGTAAAACAGTAAATCCTGGGATAATTAGACAAATTCACATAACTAAAAAAAACATGAGCGGGCCGCATCTGGCTGGGTCAACAGAGAGGAGCTGCTCACATTGGGCCTTGAGGCCGAATCTGGAGTTGGGCCAGGGAGGCGCTGGATCTGATGCTCACCATGGGCTTGGCCCGGCTGGAAGCAGAAGAGGCCGGCTGGGCTTGGTGGATCTGGCTGTTGGCAGCCCGCAGCGCGGCTGGAAGGCATCGGGTGGTCAATGCACAGGGGATCGATCTGGACTTGGCGCTGGGTCGTGTTTCGCCTTGACGCCAAGCGAGGGAAGACAGCAGCAGCTGGCTGACGGGCGCAGGTGGAACTCCGGCAAGCGGCAGGACGGAGAGGGATCGGCGCGGGGGCTCGGGGTCGCGGGTCAGCAGAGGAGGTGCTCGGCTGGGTCAACTCCGGCGCGAGGCAAACGGCGGCGGGGACGGAGCTGCAGCGGTCTCCGGCGACGACGAGGCAGAGCAGCGGCACCCTGGAACTTGCGGGAGACGGCGAAGGAGGCTCGGACAGTGAGGTCGCCGTGGCCCTGGGAGGTGGAGGTCGTTCCCGGCGGCGGGCTTGACGGATCGAGGCAAGAGAAGGCCCTGGGCGGTCATGGCGGAGCTCCTGTTGACAAGAAGAGAGAGCGAGTTGAGAGAGCGAGGAAGGCAGAGGTAGAAGGAAGCGAAGGGGCGGCGTTGTACTCATCTGCGGTGTGGTTCTCGTCGGCGGAGGGAGCTCCGGTGGCGCTGCGGAACTTCCGGGCGAACGGGGCGAGGCAGGGGAGATCCCCTGGTGTCTCCGTCGACCCGGGGTCGAAGCGAGCAAAGGGAAGGTGCTCCTGGCGATTGCTGCTGGCTGGAGCTCGACGGATCCGGTCGCGGGACACCAGTTCCTGGCGGCCGCGTGGCGAACTGGAGCTCGGGAGGCATCCATGGCGGCCGTTGGCGACGGGAACCTGAGGGAGTTCTCTGTTTCAACGAGACAGAGAGAGAGAGAGGGTGAAACACGGGAGAGAGATGGGGAAAAAGGGAAGGGGAGCAGGAGAGAGGGCGAGGGAGTCTGGCCTGGCGACTCGGGGTCGAGATCATCTCGATTCTGGGGGTCGGGGCGCCATGGGGCTGTACGAGCTCGGGGACGGGGCTCATGGCTGACGACGGGAGCGAGGAGTCCCGCGTGTGCTCGGCACAACAGGAGGCCGTGGTGGAGCTCGAGGCCGGAAGGCTCGGGTTGGCCGGCCGAAGATCCCAAGGTGGGAGGAGGCTGCAGGCTTCGGTGGTTGGCTGGGCGAGGGGATCGAGGAGGGACATGGGGGAGCGCTGGTTGGTGGATTGGATCGGGATGAGATCCCGAGGAAGACAGTGGCGGCGGCCGAGAGGGATCGATGGGACATGTCCCTAGATTTTAGGGTTGGTCTTTATATAGCAAGTGAATTTTGGATAGGGGTATTTGGTCCCTTCGATCTTAATCGGATGGTCTAGAAATAAATAGATAGGGAGTCCAAATAAGAAAACGGAGATGTTTTATAGATCTTTGGGGATGATCCGGATCCAATGGTCGCGACTGAGCGGTCGGGTTCGGGGCAGTTTTCGGACGCACGCGAGGGGTCTTGAGCAAAGAGTAGAGAGGGTCAAACGGACAGACAAGAGGGAATCGAAAACCCCGATTGGTCTCGAAACGGTCAACGAAAGCAAGGGGGGACGCGGCAACTACGAACGGGTGGAAGCTTAAAAAAACAAAGATGGCAATGAGTGCCGATGCAATGCAAATGATGCAATGATGAAATGCATGACAAGAACAAAATGCAAAACAAAAGACAAAAATCCAACCACGGAGAAAATAACATATTGCATCTCCGGAAAAGGCAAGAGTTGGAGTTACGAATATGGAAAGTTGTATCCGGGGCGTTACAACACTCCACCACTACAAGAGGATCTCGTCCCGAGATCTAGGATGGCACCTGAGGGAAAAGAAAGAGGAAGATAAGAGGTAAAACTAAGTTGCTTCTTCGACAAACGAGTGAAACAATGAACCTTGAGATGTTGAGAAAAATGAAAGAAAGAAAACAACAAAGATGAGCAAAGTTGAAAACACTCCGTTAGAAAAAGAGGAACAAGGGATACGACGAGGACCAAGAGGTTTAGTGATAAGATAGATATTGACACCACTCCGGTTAAACAAGATAGAGAAGCAATAAGAATGATATAATTTGGGCAGCACTCCGACTGAAAGAAAAGGAAAACTTGATAAGATGAAAAGAACTTGAAGAGATGACACAACACTCTGGTTAAATGGATAAGCAAGGAAAATGACATGGTCTTGATAAAACAAGATGATGGGTCCGATCAGCTTCCCCGACATCTTTGGCGCGCCAGGTAGGGGACGTCGAGGCTGTGTGAACCTGATCCGGCGTTCACACGAGCAACATCTTCATCATCTTCATCGACATGCCACCGAAGAAGAAGGCTTCGGCGGCAGCGGAGCCGTCCACGTCGATCCCACCACCACCGGAGCAAATGGGTGGTGGGGTAGACACCGGCGGAAGAACGGGCGTCGGCGAGGGAGCTCATGATGCTGCCAAGTCCAAGGACAAGGCTGCACAGACCTCGGCGTCCGTACACGCACCGCGCCCATCTCAGGAGGCGCGGGACCGATAGCGTCATGGTATTCACAGTACCATACGCTCGTTGGATCAAGATCGAGCTGGTGGATCCCGAGGCCCTCAAGACCAGCGTGCACGCCAACATGTTGGCACGAGCGAGGCACGGTCGCCTGGACGGGATACTGCTCCTTCTAACATAGTTAGAAGTCCGAGCATATCCCGCTCCTCACGCCGTTCGCCACTGCCACCCACCACTCTAGCAGAAGCTTTGGCGAGAGCTCAATCGCTCCTAGATTACCCTCCAACAGCCGACAAGGTCGGCGAATGGAGGGCCACCATCCGTAGTCTCATCGCTTTGCTAACGGTGACACTCGCGCAACCGACTACATCGCTACCACGGCAAGGCGACAAAAGCACGAGCCGGTGGCGACGAAACCTGTGGGGGTGCAACCACCATGCACTCTCCGCCCCGAAGGCCAAGATCGCCGACTCGCCGGACCCACCTCGACAGTGACTCCACCGCGTCATCGGATCCACGAGCTCGTCTCGATCAGCGCCAAGTTCTTCACGAACGACAGAAGAAGACGCCGAACTCGCATCGAAGGCCAAGAGAAGCGCGGCGCCAATCAGACCAGCGCTACCGGGCCCTCTGTCGACATGCATGCGCCACTGAACCAGCGACTTGTCAGACGCGTAGGTTGCCTGCGTTCACTCGTGATCTGGCGGCAAGTCCAGTGGCCCAGCAAGAAGAATTTCAAGCCGATGTACCAGAGAAGTACGACGGCAAGACACATCCGTCGGAGTTCCTCAGCATCTACACCATTGCGGTGCAAGCTGCCGGGGGGCGAGACGACAAGATCCTGGCCAACTACTTCCCGCTGGTACTCAACCCCAATGTCAGATCCTGGCTCATGCACTTGCCGGACAACTCCATATCCTCTTGGGCGGATCTATGCCATCAGTTTGTTGGCGCCTTCACAGGTGGCCACAAACCTCATGGCCAAGAGAGCGACCTTCATCTGCTCGCCCAGAAGGAAGGAGAGCCCCTGCGCAAGTTCATTCAGAGATTCAGCCGTGTACAGCACAACATCCCAAATGTCCACCCTGCCGCGGTAATCAGCGCGTTCCATCAAAACGTGCGGAACCGCAGGATGCGGGAGGAGATGGCGATGTACAAGATCAAGGACGTTTGTGAGCTATATGCCCTGGCCGACAAGTGTGCACGTGCTGAGGAAGGGAGGAGACTCCCCGGAGAGAATGTAGAAGCAGAAGTAGGATCTGATAGTGAGGAGGCAGCCCCGGCAAAGAAATGCCGGCGGCGGAGCAACAGAAAGAAGAAAGGCAGAGATGTGCTAGTTGTCGAGCAGTCCGGCAGCGGAGGTGGCGCCAAGAAAGCCAAAGTTGGTAGCTCCGGCAAGGAGGTTGCCGCGGGCACCAACTGCCAGGCTGTGGCGGTCGCCGACAAGCAGGACGGCTCCAACAAACAGTATTGCAAGATCCACCGCACCAAGGGTCATGACCTCCAGAGCTGCAAGAAGGTCGAGCAGCTTGTCGAGCAGCAGAAGGCTGAGTACGAGCGACGCGACAAGGAGAAGGCCCAGGAAGGCGCTGGAGGAGCTAGCAAGAAACGCCCCGGCCGGGGAGGACGCCGCGGCAAGGCCAAGCAGCGTCAAGGAGACAGACCTCCCCGCGGCCGCGACAGGGATGAAGATGAGGACGACGACGAAGACAAGGATGATGACGAGGCCGATGAGCAGGAGTTCCAGAAAGCCACAGAAGTCTTGTGCGTTGACGGCGGTGCTTCTCTGCATACTTCACACCGCCAGCTCAAGCTGTGGATGCGGGAAGTCAATGCAGCAGAACCGTCCGTCGAGTCACGCAAGCCTCTGAAATGGTCCAGCACGCCTATCATCTTTGATATTGAGGACCACCCTGATCGCATAACTGCGGTCGGGTGTTTGCCGATGTTGGTTTCTCCAACTATCCGCAACCTCAAGGTCACTAAGATGTTAGTTGACGGCGGGGCCGGCTTGAACCTGATCTCCTCGCCGTACTCCGTAAACTCCAAATCCTCGACAATGAAGCTCAAGAGACCGCACATTCCAAGGAATCAATCCGGGAAGGAGCAAACCGAAGGAAAGATCATGTTGCCGGTGACGCTTGGCAGCGAAGTTGAACTTCAGGATGAGAGGGTCACTTTGACGTTGCTGATTTTCCATTGCCTTACAATGGAATACTTGGCCGCCCAAAGACTCGCCAAGTTCATGGCAGCCTCTCATTATGCATACAACATGCTCAAGATGCCAGGACCGATAAGTGTCATCTCTGTCCCTGGCGACAAGAAGGATGCTCTTATCTGCGCCGACAAGATTTACCGGGAAGCAGCAGCTGCAACAGATAGCAAATCCCTTGCCGCTAAAGCTCCCGGGGGGAAGAAGAAGACCAAGTCCGGCAAGAGTTCTGATGCCCACTCCGGCAAGCGCACCTCTTCGGAGTGCTGCGCTACCGTCGAGGACGCACCATCGAGCTCCACCGCCAAGTGTAAGAAGACGATGGCAGCTCCGCCAGAGACCAAGAAGGTGTTCGCCAAGGAGGACGACACTGGTGGTACCTTCACCATTAGTGCCACTCTCGACCCTAAATAGGAAGGCGCGCTCGTTGCTTTCCTGCGGGTGAACGTCGACGTGTTTGCATGGCAACCGTCCCGACATCCCCGTGTTCCTGTGAAAGTAATTGAGCACCATCTTGCCGCCTGTCCTCACGCGCCCCGTCAAGCGTAAAGTCGAAGCAGGCAAAGGAGCGCCAAGAGTTCATCACAGAGAGATCAAGAAATTGGAAGCAGCAGGCCTTGTCAGAGGAGTGCTCCATCCTACGTGGTTGGCCAATCCTGTAGTCGTGCATAAGGCAAACGGAAAATGGAGGCTTTGTATCGACTTTACCGATGTTAATAAAGCTTGTCCCAAAGACCCATTTCCCTTGCCACGTATCGACCAGATTGTTGACTCCACGGCCGGATGTGATTTGCTTTCATTTCTTGATGCGTACTCAGGATATCATCAGATCTTCATGGCAGAAGAGGATGAGGAGAAGACCGCATTCATCACCCCATGTGGCACATACTGTTTTGTACGGATGCCTTTCGGTTTAAGGAATGCTGGTTCAACATTTGCAAGAGTAGTCCATCACGCTTTTGAGCCGCAAATACACAGAAATGTGGAAGCCTACATGGATGACATAGTGGTCAAGAGCAAGGACAAGGCAACTCTGATTCAAGATTTAGATGAAACCTTTGCAAATCTGCGGAAGACCAACCTCAAGCTCAACCCCGAGAAGTGCGTGTTTGGAGTCCCCTCCGGCAAGCTTCTCGGGTTCTTCGTGTCTCAGCGGGGAATTGAAGCCAATCCCGACAAGATCAAGGCCATTGAGCAGATTGAAGCACCAAAGCGCGTCAAGGATGTACGAAGGCTTGCCGGTTGCGTAGCTGCTCTCAGCAGGTTTATCTCTAGGTCTGCTGAACACGCCTTGCCATTTTTCAAAATTTTGAAAAAGGCAGGTCCAATGAAATGGACTCCGGAAGCGGAGGCTGCGCTGCAGGACTTAAAGAGATACCTGTCCTCCACCCCAATACTTGTCGCACCTAGGCCACAAGAGAAGTTGCTGCTATATATAGCGGCAACCAATCAAGTGGTTAGTGCTGCGTTAGTAGCGGAGAGGGAGGCGGATGATGAGCTAGCAACCACGGCAGAGGCATCCAGCGACAAGCAAGGCACTTCACCGGCAAGCTCTGGTCCCGACAAAGATGAGTCTGCGCAGGCGTATGAGAGGATGCAGAAAAGGATGGTGCAGCGCCCAGTTTACTTTGTCAGTTCCCTTCTGCAGGGGGCTAGGTCAAGGTACTCTGGTGTGCAGAAATTGCTTTTCGGCCTTCTCATGGCCTCGAGAAAGCTGCGCCATTACTTTCAAGCACATGAGATCACAGTCGTCACTCGCTTTCCGCTGAAGAGGATACTGCAAAATCCAGAGGCAACAGGCAGGATTGTCGAGTGGGCACTGGAACTGTCAAGCTTTGGTCTCAAGTTTGAGAGCACTTCAACTATCCAAAGCAGAGCATTGGCAGAGTTCATAGCAGAATGGACGCCAACGCAAGATGAAGGAATTCCAGAAACGAGCATCCCCGTCAAGGAAGCAAGCAAAGAGTGGCTTATGTACTTTGATGGTGCCTTCTCGCTACAAGGCGCCGGTGCTGGCGTGCTGCTTGTCGCACCCACGGAGAGCACCTCAAGTACATAGTCCAGATGCACTTTCCCAAGGAGCAAGCAACAAACAATACTGCAGAGTATGAAGGTTTGCTTGCCGGTCTCAGGATCGCGGTAGACCTTGGGATCAAGAAGCTCATTGTCAGGGGTGACTCACAGCTTGTCGTCCGCCAAGTGAACAAGGATTATCAAAGTCCGTTGATGGAAGCCTATGTTGATGAAGTGAGAAAGCTAGAAGAGCACTTTCACGGCCTACAGATGGAACATGTTCCAAGAGCTCGTAACGATATAGCCGATGGCTCGCCAAAGTGCGCCAGACTCAAGTTACCTGTGGAACCAGGGATTTTTGTGCTCAAGCTGACTCAACCGACTGTAACGCCATCAACTGGACAGAACAAGAAGAGGAAGTTGATTTCTGGTGACTATTTTCCGGCAGAGCTTCCCCAAGCCGCCGCCAAGAAGGTCCCCAAGACCAACACCAAGAGTGCTGAGGAGAAGTCTGCTCCGGCAGACCCTACTGTTTGTTCCGTTGAAGCAGACGCTCCCGACAAGTTTTGCTCCGGCAAGCTTGCCGGGGAACATCAAGCTCCGACTGAGCCACAGGTTCTCGCCGTAGAAGCGGATGTTCCCGTAGCAGCAGATATGCCTTTAGTCCTTGTTGTCGAGCCGCAAGCTCCAACATGGGCGCAGCAGATTGTCCATTTTCTTCAGACAGGAGAACTCCCCGAAGAGCAAGAAGAAGCGGAAAGAGTAGCCCGGCAGTCAAGTATGTACCAGTTTGTCGACAGCACACTGTACAGAAGAAGACTCAATGGTGTGAAATTGAAGTGTATTCACCGGGAAGATGGACAGAAGCTGTTGGCATAAATACATGGAGGCATATGTGGTCACCACATTGGCGCAAGAGCACTTGCCGGCAAAGCATTCCGGCAAGGTTTCTTTTGGCCGACAGCCCTCCAGGATGCAACAAATGGTGTGGATCAAGCGTCGCTCGAGGAAGTTTTGCCTTACCGGGAAGCAAACGACAGAAAAGCTAAGTTGCTAAAGTTTGAGCAATCAATTTTAAAATTTTTAAGTTATCTTCCTCGAACGACCGTGCTTTGTATGGAAAACCTGTGCGCGGAGGAACCAACTCGTAGCTAGTTGCGCCCTTACTTTGTTTCGAGTCCGCTCAACAACTTAAGTGAGCTGCAACTAGTTGCGATAAGGTTGCTTGTCGGAGCGGCACCGCCAAAGAGGCTGCCGACGTTCAAGACTCAGCCTTCAAGGCAAAGGTGCCTGGCGCCGACAAGTTCCCTAAAAGCGTAGGGCAAAAACATACAAAGGAAGGAATCAAGTAAAGGAAATAACATAGCAATTACTACCCAAAATAGAGTTATATTACAAGATAGCTTGTCGCAGCTCTAATAGATTGTTTTCATAACATGACCAGCAGCGACAAGGAAAAGATAAAATGGGCGGTCTAATCTACGCGGTCGCCATCAACCCTCTTGATCCCGCCACCCTGTCCACAATGGTGCGACAAGGGCCTTGAGCGCCCCACATCAGCATCCGCGGCAAGGACTTGAGGACGTTGGTGAAACTAAGGCCTGGATTGCGGAAGGCCACCTTCATCGGCACCTTCGCAGAGCTCCCAAGAGATCCGGGCGCGACTCGTCGGCCAGCTGCTTTGGGATCTCTTCCCGGAGTCGCTTGGAGAGCCGTCACCAAGCCTTTGAAGAACAAGCTGAGCTTGGCGCTGGGTTGAGGTGCTCATCGGAGGAATATCCGAGATCCACCATCCCCAGCTCCGCCAGCTCCCCGTCGATGGCGGCGTAATATTCACGAGACCTCGGTCCAAAGGCTCCACATTCTCTCTCAGAGGTGCTCCGGGTGGCGTAGCACTCGCCAAAGAGCGCCTGTCGGTCTTGATATTCTCCAACAAGGCCACCTCCCGCTCCTTGGCGCCGTCCAGCGTCTGCATCAAGGTGGTCAGCTTCAACTCAAGATCTGCTTTGGAGTCCTTGGCGGTGCTGATCTCCTTGCTCCTCTCAGCGAGACGTCCCTGCAGCTCGCCAAGAGTGTAGGCGTCCTTCTCTCGCTCATGCTTGAGTGCAGCAAGCTCCTCGCCGCCCTTCTTCAGACTGGCCTCCAGCTGCGTCACCTTCGTCTCCAGCTCCTTCTTGGCGGCCTCAGCAGCTGCAACGGCGTCCTTTGCTTCCTTGAGAGCCCCGCCAAATGTTTGCTCGCGCGCGGCAAGCTCCTCCTCATGGCTGTCAAGATTGATCTTCCGCTGCGCCAGCTCGCCTTCCTGCGCAGATAGCTTTTCGGCGGCAAGCCGTTGTTGCTCCTCAACCTCAGCCTTCTCGAGGATGAAGGCTTTGCGCGCCTTGATGATTTGCTCCTGCTCCTCTGCCAAGGCCCGGAGAGCTTCCTGATTGATGCCCCGGAGCTCCTCCGCGCGTTTCTCTATGTCTGCTCCCGCCTTCGCGACAAGCGCTTCCCGGGATTCCAGCTTGGCTTGTCGGGTGCGGTAGAGCGACAGCAGCTTCCGCAACAGCTGCTCCTCCTCAGACTCGCCGCTGCTGCTGCTTGGCGCGTCGACCAGCGTCAGCCCGGCGGAGGCGAGCAGCTCTTCGTCAAAGGTTTCTCCTTCGACCGGCGCCCTGGAGCTCGACGCCCAGGGAAGCTTGATGAAGACGCCATCGCCGGCCTTCAAGTAGGCGCCGGGCTGGGGCTCTTCGGAGCCTGGCGCTGCGGCAGCGGCGGAGGGATCGGCGGTCGGTGTAGCGCCTGGCGCTCCTGCGGCCTCGGGGCCGTCAGTGCGATCGCCGGACCCCTCGCCAGCTTCTGCGGCGGCAGCCTTGGCGGCCTCCTCGCCGGCGGGCTCGTCAGCGCCGGCTTCTTCCTCGGCGACGGCGGCGTCGTCAGCATTGCCGCGCGCGTCCTCCTCGCCGGCGACCTCGGTCTCCATCGGCTCTGTGGCAGACGGATCTGACGACCGGATGAAGAAAAGTCAAGCAAGTATCCAAAGAGAAAATAAGAAGAAAAAGAACCCAAGGGAAGTTTTCAGGCAAGAGGATTACCTGCGATGGGATCTGCAGCCGCGGTCTCAACCACCGGAGGGTCGCTGGCGCTATCCCTTGCCGGAGAACTGCCCCTTGCCGGAGAAGCCTCCCTTGCCGGAGAACGCTCCCTTGCCGGGGGATCCTCCCTTGGCGGTGTAGTCGACGCAGATGGCACGTCGGGAGCGGCTTCCGGGCACTCTTGGTGAGGCTGCTCTGCTCCTACACAAATTAACAGTCAGATATCAGTCAAGAAAGAGCACCCATGTACGCTCAACAGCAAAAAAGTAAACCATATACTTACACTGGGGGCTGCGCTGGGGGCTTCTTTGTGAAAGAGTTGCCGCACCCGGCAAGGTGGTCTCGGACGCGCCTCCTGCTGTCGCGGTGGGATCGTCCTCGATGACAACCACCGGGACCTTGGCCCTCTTCGACGCTCTCTGGGCCAGCGTCCTGAAAAGGAAAGAGTTCAGAGTGAAGCAAATCAGATACAAGACAAAGCAACAAAGTTGAATAACTACAAGTACAACACGGAGTCTTACTCTTCTTCTTCCTCGTCGGAGCTGAGCGCGGAGAGATCAAATTCTGGCTCGCCTCCGGTGCGACGAGGCGGAGGAGGGTTCCTTGACCGCTTGGTGGGAGTAGCAGCGGTGGCTCAGGAGGGCCCCGCCTCCGCTTGCTGCAGCGGGCGTGAGGTGCTCCCAGCGGCAACAAGTGCTTGCATGGGTGGAGCGCGTCATGCCGCCGCGGCGGTTGTGGGCCCGCCTGCCGCCCGCTTCGCCTCCAGCCTTGCGGAGACGCCTTCTGGTGGAGCTGGGGCTCCGCCGTGGCAAGCTGCTAGATGGTGGGAGGAGGCACCTCGGCGGTTCACTCGACTCTTCTTCAGGTTCGGCAAGCTCCTCCTCGCTGGCAAACTCCCTTCGCTCGACAAGGCTTGCCGCCTCTGCTGTCTCTGCCTCCTCCACGGTGAATCCAAACTCGCCCACGGCAGCAGCTGCTGCCGCCTCTTCCAACCTGGTGGCGATGCGCTACATCTCGTCATCAGTGGTGTCGCGGGTGAGGCCCTTCTTCTCATCGGGGCGGATCGGCACTTCTTCCAAGCTGTCGAAGAACACCCGCACGACGTCATCTGCAGGCTCTTGCTAGGTTGGAACAATTCCATGCGAGTCGCACAACGGCATCATTGCATGGATGCGGTCGAGCGAGGAATTGTTGCACAATGGAATGACTCCCCTCGGCAACCTGAACCATTCGGGATGATCAGGGTCGTGCTTGAACAGCTCCAGGAGCATCGCATCCAACTCCAAGACGGTGAAATTGAAGTTGAGGCCCGAGCGCAGCCTCATGATATCCGCCGCATTCTGGAACTCCCAAGCAGGTCTCCTCCTCTCCTTCAAGGGGGCGATGCAGCGGCGAAGGAAATCTGCGCCAACGGCGCCTACAGTGAGTCCGGCAAGCCTGAGGCGCAGGATCCGGGTGACGGCAATGTTCAATCTAGCATCTTCCGGCGCCAAGTCGCTCCAATCGTTGCCGCGCACTATTGGGGTTTGGCGCTGAGCAGTAAAGGGCTGCGGGTTCTCCTCTACAATCCAACACCAATCTGCCCTCCACTCTTCCCACTTGCTGCGGAGCTCTCCTTCCAGATAAGCTTCTTTCTTGCCGATCCTTGAGATCCAAGCGATTCCTCCGCAAGGGGCTCTCTCTCTCTACCGAGGCATGAAGAAATGGCGGAAGAGGGCTACGCTTGGGTGGACTCCGACAAAATTTTCGCAAAGATGTGCGAAAACTGCCATGGTCGAGGACAGCATTGGGGTGAAGTCAAGGAGGCGGAACCCGTGGTGTTCATGATATCGCAGAAAATTAGAGAAGGGTGGCAAAGCCCGCAATAGAAGAACAGTGTGAAGAAAGGGTACCCAGTTGGGGCTAGTTCGAAGCAGCGGCTGGGAGTACCTTCGTCTTGTGGATGCGCCGCGTCTCCGTCGACCAGAAGAGGTAGTAGTTCTCCTTCAGCTCCCTTGCGGCGAGCTGGGGGAAGATGGCCCGCTCCTTTCACAGCAAGGCGAGCCGCTGCGCCGGCCGACTTCACGCCTCTTCCCTTGTCGGCTTCGAGCCATGGCAGAGGCGGTGGGGAGACCGACGCGCTGGTGGTACTGGTGGCGATGGAAGGAGCGCTGCTCTCTTCAGACTTGGGAAGAAGGGGGGAGCAGCGGTGGTTTTTTCGAGATTGGGCAGCAACTGGCGAGGTGGGCGGTCTGCCCCTGCTTCCTCTGCTTATAAAGAGGGAGGGGGCGGATGTTCCGCTTTTCCGAATAAAGAAACCCCCCCACGATCTCTCCCACGACGCCGCAATCGGCGCGCGCTGCTCGTGGAGGGCGGGTGGGACTGACTGTTTTGGGCCTGGCCCAACAGCGCTTCACACGCAGGTGGCCCAGGCCGGGGCTCTGCCGGTGTACTAGAGTAGGGTACCTAGTATCCCGAACTCGCACGGGCAGTTGCAGCACCCCGCGGCAAGGCTTGCCAGGTGACCGCCAAGGTCCTCCGTGGTTCCTTTGGAGCCATTCAAGAACAAAGTATTCAAGCCAAGGAGACAAGGCCCCGATAAGAGGAGCTTGCCGGGAAGGCCAACCAAGGCATTTAGAAGACACGGCCCCGGCAAGAGGAGCTTGCCGGGAAGGACCGATGAGCGACAAGCTTCCGGACGCGACAAGGCAACGACCGCGGCAAGGCGCTTGCCGCGGCAGACTACCACTCCGTTCCTCCGCTCCAGCTCATCCACCAACGTGTCGCCATGGGACCTTTCCAGGCGCGCGTGGCAAGAGGCTGTGCGGCCAGCGGAGCGCGGTGGTAAGCGGCGCTGACAAGATTGCCATCGTGGCGAACGGTGGCGCCCCTGACGGTCCCTTTCTGCACTGTTTAGTCGACTTAGACGGGCATTTAATGCCTTTGTCCCCTGCCGTCAGGGTTAGGTACGTTACACTGTACAAGTAGTTGTACCAACCGCAACTCATTTTCCCTTTTTGCCCTTGTCTACGTTGCCACCTGTTGGAGACCCCTTGAGCATATAAAAGGAGGCCCATGCGTAACGTAGAAGGGGGTTCGGTTCATTCGAAACCAGAGAACACTCACGCTAGGTTTTGTAGCTCTCAGCGCTCCCTAGCAAGAACACAATACAATCAGACAAGCAGCAGTAGGAGTATTATCTCTCCGGAGAGCTCCGAAGCTGGGTAAACTGTTCGTGTGCTTTGCCTCGATCTTCTCTTCGTGCGACCTCCGCCCCCCACCGTACCAAAAGGGGCTCGGTCCGCCGGTCCCATAGGTGTTCGTGGGTCCGATCAGCTTCCCCGACAACGGAGGAGACAAAGTAAAGACGGAGGTTAACTGAAGGAAACATCGACAAGAAGGTTGAGATTGCGGTTGAGAAGAAATCATCTCAGACAGTCGCAACAGCGGTAGCTTCCGCAAAACAGGTGGTTGCAGATTTGTCTACGTCTTTGGTGACGGGCATTTTCACTTGGACAAGGCAAAATCCAGAAGCAAATGCAGAGGACTTTCCCCTTGCTGACTTCTTGGGAGCACCTGCTCCCGCACCGGCTCCCGCACCTGCTCCTGCACCGGCTCCCGCACCTGCTCCCGCACCGGACGTGCTTGGTGGTGCTTCGTCTTTGGCCGAGCTCGACGCCCTCACGGTATCTGTCACACCGGCCCCCTTCAATATAAATGTATAACCTCCGCTGCTGCCTTCGATGTCTCACGTCGCAGACTTTTCTTTGCAGGCCGACGAAACCCCGTGCACCACATTGTACACCATCGGCGACCAGAAGGTGGACGTGGGGAAGGCGACGATAATGGAGCCGAAGGAACCATTGTTCCACAGCCGGCCGATCCCCCAGAACGTCTTCAAGGTTTCCGTGGCCAGTGTCGAACCGGGCCACGAGAATTTGCCTCCTCCAATACTACTGGTGGATGACGAGGAGACACCGCGATGGCTTGGCGATTGTTGCAATGGGTGGGTCCTGTTGTGGCCAAAGATTCTGTTCATTTGGAGGCGGTCGGGAGCACACCCACGAGCACGCAGCCTCAACAAGGTATGAACATCAACACCCCACCTACCCAATTAGCGTCGGGTGTCGGGTTGGGTGATAGCGGACGGGGTAAGGAGGAGGCTCCATTAGTCGCTGATGACGTCGTCATGGATGAGGATGAGGACGACGGTGGCGTTGAATAGTATGTCTATACTGGCGCCTCCTCAGGGTTTGAGCGTCATGAGTCGGTGCCTGAATTGCCGTCTCAACGTATTATGGACGACCTTCCGATAGTAAAGAAGTCTAGGAAGAGAGCGAGGAAAGGCAAAAAAGCTGATTCTATGATCCAGCCGCCTCAGCAGCTTCGGCTTCAGGACCGTATAGATATCCCCGATGCAGATAAATGGCATATCCCCGGTCAACCAATCCTACCTGCAAGAGCGCTAGGGGCCAGATTTGGCGATCTAAGGAGACTTCATGACGATGTGCTGCAGGTAGAGAAAGGCCTCATCGCCTCGACAGATCCAGGATACCCACTCTATGTGGTTAACGTTCCGCGGCAAATGTCGTACATCGACAGCTTCCCCTCGGATAAGTTCTTCCTCCGATTCGATTACATATTCGACATGTTTCATGTGAAGAAGCTGGATTTTATGTTTGTCCGCCTTTATGCCTTGCACATGAACTACATCATCGGGTTTGAGCAGATATCTCATATCTGTGTCGCTGACCCGTACTACATGCACGAGG
This sequence comes from Aegilops longissima, assembly GCA_021605205.1. Classification (NCBI taxonomy): domain Eukaryota; kingdom Viridiplantae; phylum Streptophyta; class Magnoliopsida; order Poales; family Poaceae; genus Aegilops; species Aegilops longissima. Next base: position 56,874,392 of record CM038677.1, read on the forward strand.
GCTTCTTGGGAGTCTGCGCAGAGCACCATGTATACGCGAGGGAATACATCGTCAATTTCATGCTCGCCAATAAGGACAAGGAGGCGACTCTCGTGCCTCATCATTCCGTGTAAGTCATCCGCGCTGCTATCCTTCCTTTGATTTCAATCATTCATTTGCACGGTGGAGGCTAATAATTTGAGGTGTACTTATTTTGCGCAGCGGAGGGCGCGCCGTCCTCATCATCCTATACCCCCGATTCTCCCACGCTCTTTACTTGGACTCGTCGAAGAACATTCACAAAAAGGATTACACCCACATCAAGGATGTTCTCGACAGTGCTATGTTTTACTACCAAGCAAGGGGTGGAGAGGTTAGGGACAAGAAGAGAAGGGGCGGCAGGCTCGCCTTCGGCCATAAGACCGACTTCGCTGCATCCAAAGAACCGAACGATTCTCTTAATGATGGATTCTATGTCCTACACCACATGCTGGAGTACAGACGGGATCACCAGAACCTTCGCATGTCACCTACATCCGGCGATGCCCATATTCTGCAATGGGCAAATAACGTAGGAGATATCGCGGATCATCGACTTCGATCCGAGTTCTATCACATCCAGCGCGAACTTGCCAAATCATCATGAAGGAGGTCGTCGGAAAAACAGGGATGTTCTACGAAGAAGGACAAATGTCGCGGGAAGACGTCCGAACATGGGTAGCCGCTCAACGTCTCGACCTGAAGCCTTTCACTAGGCTCGGGGACAATCTCCCTGACATGGATGGATGGAACGACATGTTGGAGTGATTGTCGATATATGACAATGTGTCCTTTTAATCCATAATTTCTGTATGACAAAACTTTGAGTTATGCATGGTGAAACTTTATTTGTGATGTAATTAAACCGTCCTCCTCCTCGACTAGCGAAAATCACTCTAGTTAGTGCATTTTGGGGTACGATGAATTTTCTTATTTATGCTTATGATATGTTGTTTCTATTTTTTCCAAGTCTGTCTCTTTATGTTGCTCAACTATATATATATATATATATATATATATATATATATATATATATATATATATATATATATATATATATATATATATATATATATATATATATATGTTGCATATCATCGACTCATGTGACGATGCAGTGCATAGATCATCGATGGGGAATAAGTGCTACGCCAGAGTATATATATCGACAAGTGGCCGGAGTGTCGTGCCCAGTGTACCAGTTTCCGGTTTCGTTTACGTGCAGTAGTTAGTTTAGGTTCACGCTAATGCGAGAGAGGGATACGAACTCATGTACTCAAAGTGATAGCTCTTCTCACGTATATCATTGTTTAGATGGATGATGATGTATTTGCAAGTAATCGAGACTTGTATCGCTATTTTCGAGATGATGACGAGAGAACACTTTGTGTTGGATGATGATTATGATGAGACTATTTGTATGTATATGCTATGATTACATTTGTGGTCTCGCGGGCATTTGTATGTGTATCATGATGACATTTGTATGTGCTAAAGATTCTTCTATAAAGCCTGTTCAAATACAAAACAAATATGCCGAAAAAAACAAAAAACAACTAAAATTAGCAGTAGCGAGTGTTAGCACAGCGCCGCGATAGCAGTAGCGCGTCCAGCCAGAGCGCGCTAGAGCTACTAGCAGTAGCGAGCTTCCACTAAGCGTGCTGCTGGTACACTTGTGTAGCAGTAGCACTGGTAGGCACGCACTACTGCTATGTGTTAGCTGTAGCGCCTTATTAGTAGCGCCACTCCCCGCGCTACTGATACACCTAAAACCCGTGCTGCTGCTAGCCTTTTCCCTAGTAGTGCTAGCTCCTCTCCCATAGCTCGTCGTTTGGGTTCGGAAAAGCGCCGCAGTGTTTGCTTGACCGGTTTATATCCCTTCAGTACGTTTAGGCTGTGTTCAGACAATCTGCGTGGGATTCTCGGCATATCAGAAGGGTGCCAGGCGAATATGTCGCAGTTCTCGCGGAGGAACTATCGTAGTGTGGCGTTAACCGTTGGGTCCAGCTATGCCCCGATGGATGCTGTCTACCTAGGGTCCGTCGGGTGGACTTGAAATTTGACTATTTCATCTGCTGGTTTAAAGGAGGTGGATTTGGGTCGCTTGTCCAGGATCACGTCATCCCTATCCACCATGGAGCGTAGTGCCATTGATTCTTCGGCTGCGGGGGCTTTAGACAATGCCTCTAGAGCGAGGGCTGCGGTTTTGTTTTCGGCGCGGAGTGCTATATCCGGATCGCTGGCAAGAGTGATAATACCATTGGGCCCGGGCATCTTGAGCTTCATGTACCCGTAATGAGGTATAGCTGGGAAGCGTGTAAATGCATCTCATCCTAATAAGGCGTGATATCCACTGTTGAAAGAGGCCACTTGGAAGGTTATCTCTTCGGACCAATAATTCTCCGGCGTGCCGAATACCACATCAAGTGTGATTTTCCCCCGCATCGCGCCTCCTGTCTGGGAATGATTCCTCGGAAGGTCATGCAACTTTGCTCAATGCGGCTCCTGTCTATTTCCATTTTTTGAGAGTTTCATCGTAAATGAGGTTTAGTCCGCTGCCGTCATCCATGAGCACTTTGGTAAGCCAAAAGCCATCCACGATTGGACTGAGGACGAAGGCGGCTGGTGCCCGGACTCTCCTGAATTTTGGTTCGTCATCAGCATTGAAAGTTATGGCCGAGTCGTCCCAGGGGTTTATTGCTGCTACTTGGCAGACTTCAGCGAGGCCGCAGAGTGCTCTTTTGCACCTATTGTTTGAGGTGAAAGTCTCGAAGACCGCCAATACTCTGAGGTCATCGTCTTCCGTGGGGTGTTGCTCTGCGGTATTTTTGGTGAGGAGATCCTCGCCACTCTTGGCCACTTGCCAGAGTATCCAACATGCTCTAAGGCTGTGGGTTGGTATGGTATCCGATGTTCTGTGTATTTTGCATGGCCTATCGATCCATCCCTCCAGAACGGTTCCGTGCCCGGTAATGGGCTTCAATTTCTTTACTGTTGGATCGGGCGACCCACGAGGGTGCATCCTTTTTGTCCGAACGAGGGGTTGAGTGGAAACTGGTGGCTCACAGGGAGCTGCCTGAGTTTTCCAGGCGCTTTCCATTGTGCAGTACTTCTGTACTATGGTTGCCAAGTCAACACAGTGTAATACGTGATGGCGGTTAATGGCATTGAGGATTCCTTCGTCCATGCAATTTTTGTAGAACAGTGAGATGACATCTTCGTTACGGCAATCTTTGATCTTGTCTTTGACAAGGAGGAACCTGGACCAAAAGTGATGGAACGTTTCTTGAGACTGATGTTGTATGTACGTAAGATCATGTGTATCTGGGTGGGTGGGTGGATTTAAGTCCGGACCCTGACCCAATTTGGGATCCAGAGTTAGAGAAACTTCTGAACTTAATAGTTCGGGCTCCGGGATATCAAGTGATTTTTCAGGCCCGTTGTCCGATTATAGGTTCAGAGGGCAGGGCGTGTTGTTCCGCAAACGGGTATCCGGCTCTTCAAGCCCGGCAATCCAAATATAGTTCGCCCTCAATATAGAGGGGTAGTTGTTGTTGTGCTCCTCGATTACCGCTACCTAATGGGTGATCGGTGGAGATTTGATTTCTCTCTGATCGGGTTTAAGCCCGATCCGATCGTAGTCTATGGCGACCCCCAGGGCGGCGATGCGATCAAGGAGTTCGTTTAAAGACGACAACTCCATTGGATCCATCTGTTTGGAGTATTCGGAGTCAACACGGAGGCGATTTTCGATGACCCGAGAAGTCATCGTTGGCTTGACGGCCGAATGAGCGGTCATGGTAAAGCCGCCCAGCCAGAGGGTTTGACCTGGGGCCAGGGCTCCTCCGGAGGTGATATTGCCCTTGACAACAATGCGAGCCATCAATCCTGTCTTGGACGTCACAGCGGAACTCTCAGTGAAGGCACCAATGTCGGTGTCAAAACCGGCGGATCTCGGGTAGGGGGTCCCGAACTGTGTGTTTAAGGTCGATGGTAACAGGAGGCGGGGAACACGATGTTTACCCAGGTTCGGGCCCTCTCTATGGAGGTAATACCCTACTTCCTGCTTGTTTGATCTTGATGAATATGAGTATTACAAGAGTTGATCTACCACGAGATCGTAATGGCTAAAACCCTAGAAGTCTAGCATGTATGATTATGATTGCCTCTATGGACTAAGCCCTCCGGTTTATATATAGACACCGGAGGGGACTAGGGTTGTACAAAGTCGGTTACAGAGAAAGGAATCTTCATATCCGGACGCCAAGCTTGCCTTCCACACCAAGGAGAGTCCCATGCGGACACAGGTGAGAGTCTTCGGTCTTGTATCTTCACAGCCCATCAGTCCGGCCCATGTCAATAGGGCGGACGCCCGAGGACCCCTTAATCCAGGACTCCCTCAGGCGCCCCTATTAGACACACCAATTACTCTTAGCCGTGTGCGGCTCACCCCTCCACAGTTTACACCTCCGGTCATATTCTTGTGGTGCTTAGGCAAAGCCCTACGCGGATCACATCACCACCATCGTCACCACTCTGTCGTGCTAACAAAACTCATCTATTCCTTCGACCCTATGTTGGATCAAGAGCTCGAGGGACGTCATCACGCTGAACGTGTGCAGAACTCGGAGGTGCCGTACGTTCGGTACTCGAACGGTCGGAACGAGAAGACGTTCGACTACATCAACTGCGTTAAGTAAACACTTCCGCTTTCAGTCTACGAGGGAACGTGGGCACACTCTTCCCCTCTTGTTGCTATGCATCTCCTAGATAGATCTTGCGTGAGCGTAGGAATTTTTTTGAAATTGCATGCTACATTTCCCAACAGTGGCATCCGAACCAGGTCTATGCGTAGATGATATGCACGAGTAGAACACAAAAGTTGTGGGCGGTGATCTTCATACTGCTTACCACCAATGTCTTATTTTGATTTGGCGGTATTGTTGGATGAAGCGGTCCGGACCAACCTTACATGACCACGTTCATGAGACCGGTTCCACCGACAGTCATGCAACTAGTTTTGCATAAAGGTGGCTGGCGGGTGTCTGTTTCTCCAACTTTTTTTGAAATGAATTTGACCGCAACCGGTCCTTGCGAAGGTTAAAATAGCAAACTTGATAAATCACCATTGTGGTTTTTGTGCCGTAGGTAAGTACGGTTCTTGCTAGAAGCCCGTAACAGCCACGTAAAACTTGCAACAACAAAGTAGAGGACGTCTAACTTGTTTTGCAGGGCATGTTGTGATGTGATATGTTCAGGACATGATGTGATATACGTTGTTGTATGATATGATCATGTTTTGTAAAAATTATCGGCAACTGGTAGGAGTTTTATGGTTGTCACTTTATTATATGAAATACAAATGCCATGTAATTGCTTTACTTTATCACTAAGCGGTAGTGATAGTCGTAGATGTTGGGGAACACAGTAATTTCAAGAAAATCCCTACGATCACACAAGATCTATATAGGTGATGCATAGCAACAAGAGGGGAGAGTGTTGTCTATGTACCCTCGAATACCAAAGCAGAAGCGTTATGACAACGCGGTTGATGTAGTCGTACGTCTTCATGATCCGACCGATCCTAGCATCGAAGGTACGACACCTCCGCGATGTGCACACGTTTAGCTCAGCGACGTCCCACAAACTCTAGATCCAGATGAGGTCGAGGGAGATTTTTGTCAGAACGACTGTGTGTTGACGGTGATGATGAAGTTAGTGGCGTAGGGCTTCGCCTAAGCACTACGACGATATATGACCGAGATCGTAATATGTGGAGGCGGCATCGCACACGGCTAAACAATCAACTTGTGTGTCTATGGGGTGCCCCCCTCCCCCGTATATAAAGGAGGAGAGGGGAGGCCGGCCGGCCCTCCTTCGGCGCCTCCAAGAGGGGATTCCTACAAGGACTCCAAGTCCTAGTAGGTTTCCACCTAAAGGGAGAGAGGGGGAAGGAAGGAGAGGGAGAGGGGGAAGGAAAACCCCCCCTTCCTTCTCCTATTCAGACTCAAGGGGGAGGGGGCGCGCGGCCTGCCCTGGCGGCCCCTGTCTCTCTCCACTAAGGCCCATCGAGGCCCAATAGTTCCCTCGGGGGTTCCGATAACCCTCCGGCACTCCGGTTTTATTCGAAACTTCTCCGGAACACTTCCGGTGTCCAAATATAGTCGTCTAATATTTAATCTTTATGCCTCAACCATTTTGAGACTCCTCGTTATGTCCGTGATCACATCCGGGACTCCGAACAACCTTCGGTACATCATATCAGATGAACTCATAATACCAATCGTCATCGAACGTTAAGTGTGCGGACCCTACGGGTTCGAGGACTATGTAGACATGACCAAGACTCACTTCCGGTCAATAACCAATAGCGGAACCTAGATGCTCATATTGGTTCCTACATATTCTACGAAGATCTTTATCGGTCGAACCACATAACAACATATATTGTTCCCTTTGCCATCGGTATGTTACTTGCCCGAGATTCGATCGTCGGTATCTCAATACCTAGTTCAATCTCGTTACTGGCAAGTCTCTTTACTCGTTCTGTAATACTTCATCCCACAACTAACTCATTAGTTACAATGCTTTCAAGGCTTATAGTGATGAGTATTACCGAGAGGGCCCAGAGATACCTCTCCGAAACATGGAGTGACAAATCCTAATCTTGATCTATGCCAACCCAACAAACACCTTTGGAGACACCTTTAGAGCACCTTTAAATCACCCATTTACGCTATGACATTTGGTAGCACACAAAGTGTTCCTCCAGTATTTGGGAGTTGCATAATCTCATAGTCCGAGGAACTTGTATAAGTCATGAAGAAAGTAGTAGCAATGAGACTGACACGATCATAATGCTAAGCTAACGGATGGGTCATGTCCATCACATCATTCTCCTAATAATGTGATCCCGTTCATCAAATGACAACACATGTCTATGGTTAGGAAACATAACCATCTTTTATTAACGAGCTAGTCAAGTAGAGGCATACTAGGGACTATATGTTTTGTCTATGTATTCGCACATGTACTAAGTTTCCGGTTAATACAATTCTAGCATGAATAATAAACATTTATCATGAATTAAGGAAATAAATAATAACTTTATTACTGCCTCTAGGGCATATTTCCTTCAGTCTCCCACTTGCACTAGAGTCAATAATCTAGATTACATAGTAATGATTCTAACACCCATGGAGCTTTGGTGCTGATCATGTTTTACTCTTGCAAGAGGCTTACTCAACGGGTCTGCAACATTCAGATCCGTGTGTATCTTGCAAATCTCTATGTCCCCTTCTGACACTTGATGACGGATGGAATTGAAGCGTCTCTTGATGTGCTTGGTTCTCTTGTGAAATATGGATTCTTTTGCCAAGGCAATTGCACCAGTATTGTCACAAAAGATTTTCATTGGACCGATGCACTAGGTATGGCAGCTAGATCGGTATGAACTCCTTCATCCAAACTCCTTCATTCGATGCTTCTGAAGCAGCAATGTACTCTGCTTCACACGTTGATCCCGCCACGACGCTCTGCTTGGAACTACACCAATTGATAGATCCTCCATTCAATAAAAATATGTATCCGGTTTGTGACTTAGAGTCATCCGGATCAGTATCAAAGCTTGCATCGACGTAAATGTTTACGACATGCTATTTTTCACCTCCATAAACGAGAAACATATCCTTAGTCCTTTTCAGGTATTTCAGGATGTTCTTGACCGCTGCCCAGTGTTCCACTTCGGGATTACTTTGGTACCTCCCTGCTATGCTTATAGCAAGACATACATCAGGTCTGGTACACAACATTGCATACATGATAGAACCTATGGCTGAAGCATAGGGAATGACTTTCATTTTCTATCTATCTTCTGAAGTAGTCGGGCATTGAGTCTGACTCAACTTCACGCCTTGTAAAACAGGCAAGAACCCTTTCTTTGACAGATCCATTTTAAACTTCTTCAAAACTTTATCAAGGTATGTGCTTTGTGAAAGTCCAGTTAAGCATCTTGATCTATCTCTATAGATCTTGATGCCCAATATGTAAGTTGCTTCTTCGAGGTCTTTCATAGAAAAACTTTTATTCAGGTATCCCTTTATGCTATCTAGAAATTCTATATCATTTCCAATCAACAATATGTCATCCACATATAATATCAGAAATGCTATGGAGTTCCCACTCACTTTCTTGGAAATACAGGCTTCTCCAAAAGTCTGTAGAAAACCATATGCTTTGATCACACTATCAAAGCGTTTATTCCAACTCCGAGAGGCTTGCACGAGGCCATAAATGGATCGCTGGAGCTTGCACACTTTGTTAGCACTCTTTGGATCAACAAAACCTTCTGGTTGCGTCATATACAACTCTACTTCCAGAAATCCATTCAGGAATGCAGTTTTGACATCCATTTGCCAAATTTCATAATCATAAAATGCAGCAATTACTAACATAATTCGGACAGACTTAAGCATCGCTACGGGTGAGAAAGTTTCATCGTAGTCAACTCCTTGAACTTGTTGAAAACCTTTCGCAACAAGTCGAGCTTTGTAAATAGTAACATTACCATTTGCGTCGGTCTTCTTCTTAAAGATTCATTTATTTTCTATGGCCTGCCGATCATCGGGCAAGTCCACCAAAGTCCACACTTTGTTCTCATACATGGATCCCATCTCAGATTTCATGGCCTCAAGCCATTTTGCTTAATCTGGGCTCATCATCGCTTCCTCGTAGTTCGTAGGTTCATCATGGTCTAGTAACATGACTTCCAGAATAGGATTACCATACCACTCTGGTGCGGATCTTACTCTGGAAGACCTACGAGGTTCGGTAGTAACTTTATCTGAAGTTTCATGGTCATCATCATTAACTTCCTCACAATTGGTGTAGGAATCACTGGAATTGATTTCTGTGATGAACTACTATCCAATAAGGGAGAAGGTACAACTACCTCATCAAGTTCTACTTTCCTTGCACTCACTTCTTTCGAGAGAAACTCCTTCTCTAGAAAGGATCCATTCTTAGCAACAAAGATTTTGCCTTCGGATCTGTCATAGAAGGTGTACCCAATAGTTTCCTCTGGGTATCCTATGAAGACACACTTCTCCGATTTGGGTTAAAGTTTATTAGGTTGAAGCTTTTTCACATAAGCATCGCAGCCCCAAAATTTAAGAAATGACAACTTTGGTTTCTTGCCAAACCACAGTTCATAAGGCGTCGTTTAAACGTATTTTGATGGTGCCCTATTGAAAGTGAATGCAGCCGTCTCTAAATCAAAACCCGAAAACAATAGCGGTAAATCTGTAAGAGACATCATAGATCGCACCATATCCAATAAAGTACGGTTACGATGTTCGGACACACCATTTCGCTGTGGTGTTCCAGGTGGCGTTAATTGTGAAACTATCCCATGTTGTTTCCAATAAAGACCAAACTCATAACTCAAATATTCTCTTCCACAATCAGATCGTAGAAATTTTATTTTCTTGTTACGATGATTTTCCACTTCACTTTGAAATTCTTTGAACTTTTCAAATGTTTCAAACTTGTGTTTCATTAAGTAGATATAACCATATCTGCTCAAATCATATGTGAAGGTAAGAAAATAATGATACCCACCACAAGCCTCAATACTCACTAGACCGCATACGTCGGTATGTATTATTTCCAACAAGTCAGTAGCTCGTTCCATTGTTCCGGAGAACGGAGTTTTAGTCATCTTGCCCATAAGGCACGGTTCGCAAGCACCAAGTGATTCATAATCAAGTGATTCCAAAAGTCCATCGGCATGGAGTTTCTTCATGCGCTTTACACCGATATGACACAAACGGCAGTGCCACAAATAAGTTGCACTATCATTATTAACTTTGCATGTTTTGGCTTCAATACTATGAATATGTGTATCATCACTATCGAGATTCAACAAAAATAGACCACTCAGCAAGGGTGCATGACCATAAAATATATTACTCCTATAAATAGAACAATCATTATTCTCTGATTTGAATGAATAACCGTCTCGCATTAAACAAGATCCAGATATATTTTTCATGCTCAACGCTGGCACCAAATAACAATTATTTAGGTCAAAACCTAATCCCGATGGTAGCTAGATGTAGAGGTAGCGTGCCGACGGCGATCACATCGACCTTGGAACCATTTCCCACACACATCGTCACCTTGTCCTTAGCCAATCTTCGCTTAATCCGTAGCACCAGTTTCGAGTTGCAAATATGAGCAACAGAACCAGTATCAAATACCCAGGCGCTACTGCGACATTAGTTAAGTACACATCAATAACATGTATATCAAATATACCTTTCACTTTTCCATCCTTCTTATCCGCCAAATACTTGGGGCAGTTCCGCTTCCAGTGACCCGTCCCTTTGCAGTAGAAGCACTCAGTTTCAGGCCTAGGTCCAGACTTGGGTTTCTTCTCTTGAGCAGCAACCTTTTTGCTGTTCTTCTTGAAGTACCCCTTCTTCCCTTTGCCCTTTTTCTTGAAACTAGTGGTCTTGTTGACCATCGACACTTGATGCTCCTTTTTGATTTCTACCTCCGCAGCCTTTAGCATTGCGAAGAGCTCAGGAATAGTCTTGTTCATCCCTTGCATATTATAGTTCATCACAAAGCCTTTATAGCTTGGTGGCAGTGATTGAAGAACTCTGTCATTCACACAATCATCAGAAGATTAACTCCCACCTGAGTCAAGTGGTTATGGTACCCAGACATTATGAGTATGTCTTCACTGACAGAACTATTCTCCTCCATTTTTTAGCTGTAGAACTTGTTGGAGACTTCATATCTCTCAACTCGGGCATTTTCTTGAAATATTAACTTCAACTCTTGGAACATCTCATATGCTCCATGACGTTCAAAACGTCTTTGAAGTCCCGATTCTAAGCCGTAAAGCATGGCACACTGAACTATCGAGTAGTCATCAGCTTTGCTCTGCCGTACGTTCTTAACGTCATCAATAGCATATGCAGGAGGTCTGGCACCCAGCGGTGCTTCCAGGACGTAATTCTTCTGTGCAGCAATGAGGATAATCCTCAAGTTACGGACCCAGTCCATGTAGTTGCTGCCATCATCTTTCAACTTAGCTTTCTCTAGGAATGCATTAAAATTCAAAGGAACGGTAGCACGGGCCATTGATCTACAACAACATAGACATGCAAAATACTATCAGGTACTAAGTTCATGATAAACTAAAGTTCAATTCATCATATTACTTAAGAACTCTGATACGACTCCAACGTATCTATAATTTTTGATTGCTCCATGCTACTTTATCTATTGTTTTGGACTATAATGGGCTTTATTTTCCACTTTATATTACTTTTGGGACTAACCTATTAACCGGAGGCCCAGCCCAGAATTGCTGTTTTTTGCCTGTTTCAGTATTTCGAAGAAACGGAATATCAAACGGAGTCCAAACGGAATGAAACCTTCGGGAACGTGATCTTCTCACCGAACATGATCCAGGAGACTTGGACCCTAGTCCAAGAAGTGCCAGAGGCGGTCACGAGGGTGGAGGGCGCCCCCCCCCTCGGCGCCCCCCCAGCCTCGTGGGCCCCCTGATGCTCCACCGACGTACTCCTTCCTCCTATATATACCTACGTACCCCCAACAGATCATAGGAGGAGCCAAAAAACTAATTCCACCGCCGCAACTTCCTGTATCCACGAGATCCCATCTTGGGGCCTGTTACGGAGCTCCGCCGGAGGGGGCATCCACTATGGAGGGCTTCTACATCAACACCATAGCCCCTCCGATGAAGTGTGAGTAGTTTACTTCAGACCTTCGGGTCCATAGCTAGAAGCTAGATGGCTTCTTCTCTCTTTTTGGATCTCAATACAATGTTCTCCCCCTCTCTCATGGAGATCTATTCGATGTAATCTTCTTTTTGCGGTGTGTTTGTTGAGACCGATGAATTGTGGGTTTATGATCCAGCTTATCTATGGAAAATATTTGAATCTTCTCTGAATTCTTTTATGTATGATTGATTTATCTTTGCAAGTCTCTTCGAATTATCCGTTTGGTTTGGCCAACTAGATTGGTAGTTCTTGCAATGGGAGAAGTGCTTAGCTTTGGGTTCAATCTTGCGTGTCCTTACCCGAAGGATGTAAGGGGTTGCAAGGCACGTATTGTATTTTTGCCATCGAGGATAACAAGATGGGGTATTTATCATATTGCATGAATTTATTCCTCTACATCATGTCATCTTGCTTAAGGCGTTACTCTGTTTTTAACTTAATACTCTAGATGCATGCTGGATAGCGGTCGATGAGTGGAGTAATAGTAGTAGATGCACAATCGTTTGGATCTACTTGTCTCGGACGTGATGCCTATATACATGATCATTGCCTAGATATACTCATAACTATGCTAAATTCTGTCAATTGCTCAACAGTAATTTGTTCACCCACTGTAGAATATCTATGCTCTTGAGAGAAGAAACTAGTGAAACCTATGGCCCCCGGGTCTATTCTCATCATGTCAATCTCCATCACTTTATTTACTTGCTTTGCTTTTACTTTTCACTTTGCATCTTTATACTAAAAATACCGAAAATATTATCTCTATTAGATCTCACACTCGTAAGTGACCGTGAAGGGATTGACAACCCCTAATCGCGTTGGTTGCGAGTAGCTATCGTTTTGTGCAGGTACGAGGGACATGCGCTTGGCCTCCTACTGGATTGACACCTTGGTTCTCAAAAACTGAGGGAAATACTTACGCTACTGTGCTGCATCATCCTCTCCTCTTCGGGGAAAACCAACGCAAGCTCGAGACGTAGCAAGAAGGATTTCTGGCGCCGTTGCCGGGGAGGTCTACGCAAAACTCAACATACCAAGTACCCATCGCAATCCCTATCTCTGGTATTACATTATTTGCCATTTGCCTCATTTTCCTCTCCCCCACTTCACCCTTGCCATTTTATTCGCCCTCTCTTTCCCAATCTCCTCCTCCTTTTTCCCTTTGCCTTTTGTTTGCTCGTGTGTTAGTTTGCTTGTTTGTCGCGATGGCTCAAGATGCTACCAAATTGTGTGACTTCACCAATACCAATAATAATGATTTCCTTAGCACTCCGATTGCTCCTCTTGCCAATACTGAATCTTGTGAAATCAATACTGCTTTGTTGAATCTTGTTATGAAAGATCAATTCGCCGGCCTTCCTAGTGAAGATGCCGCTAGTCACCTGAATAGCTTCGTTGATTTATGTGATATGCAAAAGAAAAAAGATGTCGATAATGATGTCGTTAAATTGAAGCTATTTCCTTTTTCGCTTAGAGATCATGCTAAAGTGTTGTTTTCATCTTTGCCTAAAAATAGTGTTGATTCTTGGAACAAGTGCAAGCATGCTTTTATCTCTAAGTATTTTCCTCCCGCTAAGATTATCTCTCTTAGGAACGATATTATGAATTTTAAGCAACTTGATCATGAACATGTTGCACAATCTTGGGAGAGAATGAACTTAATGATACATAATTGTCCTACTCATGGTTTGAAATTATGGATGATTTGTTGGGGAACGTAGTAATTTCAAAAAATTTCCTACGCACACGCAAGACCATGGTGATGGCATAGCAACGAGAGGGGAGAGTGTCCGTCCATGTACCCTCGTGAGACCGAAAGCGAAGCGTTATAACAACGCTGTTGATGTAGTCGACGCCTTCACGATCCGACCGATCCAAGCACCGAACGTCACGGCACCTCCGAGTTCTGCACACGCTCAGCTCGATGACGATCCCGGACTCCGATCCAGCAAATTGTCGGGATGAGTTCCACAAGACGACGCGTGGGACGATTATGATGCTCCACCGACGCAGGGCTTCGCCTAAGCTCCGCGACGATATGACTTCTCCGTGCAGGGCTTCGCTTAAGCTTCGCAACGATATGACCAAGTGGAATATGGTGGAAGGGGCACCGCTTGCACGGCTAAGGAACGATCCATAGATCAACTTGTGTGTCATGGGGTGCCCCTGCCCCAGATATAAAGGAGCCAAGGGGAGGGGCCGGCCGGCCAAGAGGAGGCGCGCCAGGAGTCCTACTCCCTCGGGAGTAGGATTCCCTCCAATCCTAGTTGGAATAGGATTCACCGAGGGGAAAGAGAGAGGGGGCCGACCCACCTTTCCTAGTCCTAGTAGGACTAGGGAAGGGGGCTGCGCACCACCTAGGGCTGGCCCTTTCTCCTTTCCACCAAGGCCCACTATGGCCCATATAGTTCCGGGGTTCCGTAACCTCCGGTACTCGAGAAATTCGATTTCACTCGGAACATTTCCGATGTCCAAATGTAGGCTTCCAATATATCAATCTTTATGTCTCGACCATTTCGAGACTCCTCGTCATGTCCGTGATCACATCCGGGACTCCGAACTACCTTCGGTACATCAATACTTATAAACTCATAATGAACTGTCATCGAAACGTTAAGCGTGCGGACCCTACGGGTTCGAGAACTATGTAGACATGACCTAGAACCATTCTCGGTCAATAACCAATAGCGGAACCTGGATGCCCATATTGGTTCCTACATATTCTACGAAGATCTTTATCGGTCAAATCGCATAATGATATACGTTGTTCCCTTTGTCATCGGTATGTTACTTACCCGAGATTCGATCGTCGGTATCCAATACCTAGCTCAATCTCGTTACCGGTAAGTCTCTTTACTCGTTCCGTAATACATCATCTCACAACTAACTCATTAGTTGCAATGCTTGCAAGGCTTATGTGATGTGTATTACCGAGAAGGCCCAGAGATACCTCTCCGACAATCGGAGTGACAAAACCTAATCTCGATTCATGCCAACTCAACATATACTTTTGGAGACACCTGAGAGTACCTTTATAATCACCCGATTCGCTGTGACGCTTTGGTAGCACACAAAGTGTTCCTCCGTAAACGGAGTTGCATAATCTCATAGTTGCAGGAACTTTGTATGATTCACGAAGAAAGCATAAGCAACATACTAAACGATCAAGTGCTAAGCTAACGAAATGGGTCATGTCAATCACATCATTCTCCTAATGATGTGATCCCATTAATCAAATGACAACACATGTCTATGGTTAGGAAACATAACCATCTTCGATCAATGAGCTAGTCTTGTATAGGCATACTAGTGACTATCTGTTTGTCTATGTATTCACACATGTATTATGTTTCCGGTTAATACAATTCTAGCATGAATAATAAACATTTATCATGATATAAGGAAATAAATAATAACTTTATTATTGCCTCTAGGGCATATTTCCTTGATCTCCCACTTGCACTAGAGTCAATAATCTAGATTACACAAGAATGATTCTAACACCCATGGAGTCTTGGTGCTGATCATGTTTTGCTCGTGGAAGAGGCTTAGTCAACGGGTCTGCAACATTCAGATCCGTATGTATTTTGCAAATCTCTATGTCTCCCACTTGGACTTGGTCCCGAATGGAATTGAAGCGTCTCTTGATATGCTTGGTCCTCTTGTGAAATCTGGATTCCTTTGCCAAGGCAATTGCACCTGTATTGTCACAGAAGATCTTCATTGGTCCCGATGCACTAGGTATGACACCTAGATCGGAAATGAACTCTTTCATCCAGACTCCTTCATTTGCTGCTTCCGAAGCAGCTATGTACTCTGCTTCACATGTAGATCCCGCCACGACGCTTTGTTTAGAACTGCACTAACTGACAGCTCCACCGTTTAATAAAAATACGTATCCGGTTTGCGATTTAGAATCGTCCGGATCAGTGTCAAAGCTTGCATCGACGTAACCATTTACGACTAGCTCTTTGTCACCTCCATATACGAGAAACATATCCTTAGTCCTTTTCGGTATTTCAGATGTTCTTGACCGCTGTCCAAAGATCCACTCTGGATTACTTTGGTACCTTCCTGCCAAGCTTACAGCTAAGCATACGTCGGTCTGGTACACAGCATTGCATACATGATAGAGCCTATGGCTGAAGCATAGGAACATTTTTCATTTTCTCTCTATCTTCTGCTATGGTCGGGCATTGAGTCGACTCAATCTTACACCTTGTAATACAGGTAAAAACCTTTCTTTGCTCGATCCATTTTGAACTTCTTCAAAACTTTATCAAGGTATGTGCTTTGTGAAAGTCCAATTAAGCGCCTTGATCTATCTCTATAGATCTTGATGCCCAATATGTAAGCAGCTTCACCGAGGTCTTTCATTGAAAAACTTTTATTCAAGTATCCTTTATGCTATCCAGAAATTCTATATCATTTCCAATCAACAATATGTCGTCCACATATAATATCGAAATGCTACTGAGCTCCCACTCACTTTCTTGTAAATACAGTCTTCTCCAAAAGTCTGTAGAAAACCATATGCTTTGATCACACTATCAAAGCGCTTATTCCAACTCCGAGAGGCTTGCACTGACCATAAATTGATCGTTGAGCTTGCACACTTTGTTAGCACCCTTTGGATCAACAAAACCTTCTGGTTGCATCATATACAACTCTTCTTCTAGAAATCCATTCAAGAATGCAGTTTTACATCCATTTGCCAAATTTCATAATCATAAAATGCGGCAATTGCTAACATGATTCGGACAGACTTAAGCATCGCTACGGGTGAGAAAGTCTCATCGTAGTCAACCCCTTGAACTTGTCGAAAACCTTTTGCAACAAGTCGAGCTTTGTAGACAGTTACATTACCATCGGCGCCAGTCTTCTTCTTAAAGATCCATTTATTCTCAATAGCTTGCCGATCATCGGCAAGTCTACCAAAGTCCATACTTTGTTCTCATACATGGATCCCATCTCAGATTTCATGGCTTCAAGCCATTTTGTGGAATCTGGGCTCACCATCGCTTCTTCATAGTTCGTAGGTTCACCATGATCTAGTAGCATGACTTCCGAATAGGATTACCGTACCACTCAGTGCGGATTTTATTCTGGTTGATCTACGAAGTTCAAGTGACAACTTGATCTGAAGTTTCATGATCATTATCATTATCTTCCTCGCTAATTGGTGTAGTTGTTACGAAACTGATTTCGTGATGAACTACTTTCCAATAAGGGAGTTGGTACTATTACCTCATCAAGTTCCACTTTCCTCCCACTCACTTCTTTCGAGAGAAACTCCTTCTCTAGAAAGGATCCTTTTTTTAGCAACGAATGTCTTGCCTTCGGATCTGTGATAGAAGGTATACCCAATTGTCTCCTTTGGGTATCCTATGAAGACACATTTTTCCGATTTGGGTTCAAGCTTATCAGGTTGAAGTTTTTCACATAAGCATCGCAACCCCAAACTTTCGAAGCGACAACTTTGGTTTCTTGCTAAACCATAGTTCATAAGGCGTCGTCTCAACGGATTTTGACGGTGTCCTATTTAACGTGAATGCGCCGCCTCTAAAGCATAACCCAAAAGCGATAGCGGTAAATCGAAATAGACATCATAGATCGCACCATATCTAGTAAAGTACGATTCGACGTTCGGACACACCATTACGCTGTGGTGTTCCGGTGGCGTGAGTTGCGAAACTATTCCGCATTGCTTCAAATGTAGACCAAACTCAGAACTCAAATATTCTCCTCCACGATCGGATCGTAGAAACTTTATTTTCTTGTTAAGATGATTTTCAACTTTACTCTGAAATTCTTTGAACTTTTCAAATGTTTCAGATTTATGCTTCATCAAGTAGATATACCCGTATCTGCTTAAATCATCTGTGAAGGTGAGAAAATAACGATATCCGCCACGAGCTTCAACATTCATCGGACCACATACATCTGTATGTATGATTTCCAATAAGTCTGTTGCTCTCTCCATACAACCGGAGAACGGTGTTTTAGTCATCTTGCCCATGAGGCACGGTTCGCAAGTACCAAGTGATTCATAATCAAGTGATTCCAAAATTCCATCTGTATGGAGTTTCTTCATGCGTTTACACCGATATGACCTAAACGGCAAGTGCCACAAATAAGTTGCACTATCATTATCAACTCTGCATCTTTTGGCTTCGACATTATGAATATGTGTATCACTACTGTCGAGATTCAACAAGAATAGACCATTCTTCAAGGGTGCATGACCATAAAAGATATTACTCATATAAATAGAACAACCATTATTCTCTGATTTAAATGAATAACCGTCTCGCATCAAACAAGATCCAGATATAATGTTCATGCTCAACGCGGCACCAAATAACAATTATTTAGGTCTAAAACTAATCCCAAGGTAGATGTAGAGGTAGCGTGCCGACCGCGATCACATTGACTTTGGAACCATTTCCCACGCGCATCGTCACCTCGTCCTTTGCGATGCTCGTCTATTCCGTAGTCCCTGCTTGAGTTGCAAATATTAGCAATGAACCAGATCAAATACCAGTGCTACTACGAGCTCTAGTAAGGTACACATCAATAACATGTATATCACATATACCTTTGTTCACCTTGCCATCCTTCTTATCCGCCAAATACTTGGGGCAGTTCCGCTTCGATGTCGATCGCTTGCAAGTAAAACACTCGGCCAGGGCTTAGGTCCGACTTGGGTTTCTTCTCTTGATCAGCAACTTTCTTGCTGTTCTTTTGAAGTTTCCTTCTTCTTTCCTTTGCCCTTTTCTTGAAACTAGTGGTCTTGTTGACCATCAACACTTGATGCTCTTTCTTGATTTCTACCTCCATGCTTTTAGCATTGCGAAGAGCTCAGAATTGTCTTAGTCATCCCTTGCATATTATAGTTCATCACGAAGCTCTTGTAGCTTGGTGGCGTGATTGGAGAATCATCAATGACACTATCATCCGGAAGATTAACTCCCAGCTGAATTAAGTGATTATTATACCCGGACATTTTGAGTATGTGCTCACCGACGAACTATTCTCCTCCATCTTGCAGCTATAGAACTTATTGGAGACTTCATATCTCTCATCCGGGCATTTGCTTGAAATATTAACTTCAACTCCTGGAACATCTCATATGCTCCATGACGCTCAAAACATCGTTGAAGACCCGGTTCTAAGCCGTAAAGCATGGCACACTGAACTATAGAGTAGTCATCAGCTTTGCTCGCCAGACGCTCACAACTTCGGCGTTGCTCCTGCAGCAGGCACTGGCACCCAGCGGTGCTTCCAGACGTAATTCTTCTCGTGCAGCAATGAGGATAATCCTCAAATACGGACCCAGTCCGTGTAATTGCTACCATCATCTTTCAACTTTGCTTTCTCAAGGAACGCATTAAAATTCAACGGAACAACAGCACGAGCCATCTATTTACAAAGAAACATAGACAAGCAAAATACTATCGGTACTAAGTTCATGATAAATTTAAGTTCAATTAATCATATTAAAAACTTCCACTTAGACAGACATCTCTAGTCATCTAAGTGATTACGTGATCCAAATCAACTAAACCATGTCCGATCATCACGTGAGATGGAGTAGTTTCAATGGTGAACATCACTATGTTGATCATATCTACTATATGATTCACGCCGACCTTTCGGTCTCCGTGTTCCGAGGCCATATCTGCATATGCTAGGCTCGTCAAGTTTAACTCGAGTATTCTCGTGTGCAAAACTGGCTTGCACCCGTTGTAGATGGACGAGAACTTATCACACCCGATCATCACGTGGTGTCCGGGTACTACTGAACTTTTAGCAACGGTGCATACTCGAGGAGAACACTTCTTGATAATTTTAGTGAGAGATCATCTTATAATGCTACCGTCAATCAAAGCAAGATAAGATGCATAAAGGATAAACATCACATGCAATCAATATAAGTGATATGATATGGTCATCATCATCTTGTGCTTGTGATCTCCATCTCAAAGCACCGCCATGATCACCATCGTCACCGGCGCGACACCTTGATCTCCATCGTAGCATCGTTGTCGCCTCGCCAACTATTGCTTCTACGACTATCGCTACTACTTAGTGATAAAGTAAAGCAATTACATGGCTTTTGCATTTCATACAATAAAGCGACAACCATATGGCTCCTGCCATTGCCGATAACTCGGTTACAAAACATGATCATCTCATACAATAAAATATAGCATCACGCCTTGACCACATCACATCACAACATGCCCTGCAAAACAAGTTAGATGTCCTCTACTTTGTTGTTGCAAGTTTTACGTGGCTGCTACGGGCTGAGCAAGAACCGTTCTTACCTCGCATCAAAACCACAACGATAGTTTGTCAAGTTGGTGTTGTTTTAACCTTCGCAAGGACCGGCGTAGCCACACTCGGTTCAACTAAAGTGAGAGAGACAGACACCGCCGGTCACCTTTAAGCAACTAGTGCTCGGGCGGTGAAACCAGTCTCGCGTAAGCGTCTGCGTAATGTCGGTCCGGCCGCTTCATCTCACAATACCGCTGAACCAAAGTATGACATGCTGGTAAGCAGTATGACTTATATCGCCCACAACTCACTTGTGTTCTACTCGTGCATATGACATCAACGCATAAAACCAGGCTCGGATGCCATCGTTGGGGAACGTAGTAATTTCAAAAAATTCCTACGCACACGCAAGACCATGGTGATGGCATAGCAACGAGAGGGAGAGTGTCCGTCCACGCACCCTCGTGAGACCGAAAGCGAAGCGTTATAACAACGCTGTTGATGTAGTCGTCGTCTTCACGATCCGACCGATCCAAGCACCGAACGTCACGGCACCTCCGAGTTCTGCACACGCTCAGCTCGATGACGATCCCGGACTCGATCCAGCAAAGTGTCGGGATGAGTTCCACAAGCCGACGGCGCAGGACGATGATGATGCTCCACCGACGCAGGGCTTCGCCTAAGCTCCGCGACGATATGACTTCTCCGTGCAGGGCTTCGCTAAGCTTCATGACGATATGACCGAAGTGGAATATGGTGGAAGGGGGCACCGCACACGGCTAAGGAACGATCCGTAGATCAACTTGTGTGTCATGGGGTGCCCCCTGCCCCCGTATATAAAGGAGCCAAGGGGGAGGGGGCCGGCCGGCCAAGAGGAGGCGCGCCAGGGAGTCCTACTCCCTCCGGGAGTAGGATTCCCCCTCCAATCCTAGTTGGAATAGGATTCACCGAGGGGAAAGAGAGAGGGGGGCCGGCCCACCTTTCCTAGTCCTAGTAGGACTAGGGGAAGGGGGGAGGCGCGCGGCCACCTAGGGCTGGCCCTTTCTCCTTTCCACCAAGGCCCACTATGGCCCATATAGTTCCCGGGGGGTTCCGGTAACCTCCGGTACTCGATAATTCTCGATTTCACTCGGAACATTTCCGATGTCCAAATGTAGGCTTCAATATATCAATCTTTATGTCTCGACCATTTCGAGACTCCTCGTCATGTCCGTGATCACATCCGGGACTCGAACTACCTTCGTACATCAATACTTATAAACTCATAATGAACTGTCATCGAAACGTTAAGCGTGCAAGGACCCTACGGGTTCGAGAACTATGTAGACATGACCTAGAAACATTCTCGGTCAATAACCAATAGCGGAACCTGGATGCCCATATTGGTTCCTACATATTCTACGAAGATCTTTATCGGTCAAACCGCATAACGATATACGTTGTTCCCTTTGTCATCGGTATGTTACTTACCCGAGATTCGATCGTCGGTATCCAATACCTAGTTCAATCTCGTTTACTGGTAAGTCTCTTTACTCGTTCCGTAATACATCATCTCACAACTAACTCATTAGTTGCAATGCTTGCAAGGCTTATGTGATGTGTATTACCGAGAAGGCCCAGAGATACCTCTCCGACAATCGGAGTGACAAAACCTAATCTCGATTCATGCCAACCCAACATATACTTTTGGAGACACCTGAGAGTACCTTTATAATCACCCAGCTACGCTGTGACGCTTTGGTAGCACACAAAGTGTTCCTCCGTAAACGGAGTTGCATAATCTCATAGTTGCAGGAACTTTGTATGAGTCATGAAGAAAGCATAAGCAACATACTAAACGATCAAGTGCTAAGCTAACGAAATGGGTCATGTCAATCACATCATTCTCCTAATGATGTGATCCCATTAATCAAATGACAACACATGTCTATGGTTAGGAAACACAACCATCTTCGATCAATGAGCTAGTCTTGTATAGGCATACTAGTGACTATCTGTTTGTCTATGTATTCACACATGTATTATGTTTCCGGTTAATACAATTCTAGCATGAATAATAAACATTTATCATGATATAAGGAAATAAATAATAACTTTATTATTGACTCTAGGGCATATTTCCTTCATGATTATACAAAATTTTTATGCTGGATTGAATTTTGCTTCTAGAAATCTTTTAGATTCGGCCGCGGGAGGCACTTTTATGGAAATTACTTTAGGAGATGCTACTAAACTCCTAGATAATATTATGGTTAATTATTCTCAATGGCATTCTGAAAGATCTACTAATAAAAAAGTGCATGCTATAGAAGAAATCAATGTTTTGAGTGGAAAGATGGATGAACTTGTGAAATTATTTGCTACTAAGAGTGTTCCTTCTGATCCTAATGATATGCCTTTGTCTACCTTGATTGAGAATAATAATGAATCTATGGATGTGAATTTTGTTGGTAGGAATAATTTTGGTAACAACGCGTATAGAGGGAATTTTAATCCTAGGCCTTATCCTAGTAATCCTTCTAAAAATTACGGAAATTCCTACAACAACTCTTTTGGAAATTTTAATAAGATGCCCTCTGAATTTGAGAGTAGTGTTAAAGAGTTTATGAATTCACAAAAGAATTTTAATGATTTGCTTGAGGAGAAATTGCTTAAAGTTGATGATTTGGCTAGGAACGTTTATAGAATTTCTCTTGAAATTGATTCTCTAAAGCTTAGATCTATAACTCCTAAGCATGATATCAATGAGTCTCTCAAAGCCATGAGAATTTCCATTGATGAGTGCAAGAAAGGACCGCTAGGATGCGTGCTTCCAAAGATGCCTTTATTAAAGCGTGTTCTTCCAATTCCTATGAAAATAAAGATGAAGATCTAAAAGTTATTGATGTGTCCCCTATTAAATCTTTGATTTGCAATATGAATCTTGATGAAACTGAATATGATCTTCCTTTACCTAGAAGGCGTTCTAAGAATTCGGAGTTTTTAGATCTTAATGATGAAATTGATAAAAGTGGGATTAAAAGAAATAGAAATCTAGATGTTGCTAAACCCACTATATTGGATCTCAAGTAATTTAACTATGAAAATTGCTCTTTAATTGATTGTATTTCCTTGTTGCAATCCGTGCTAAATTCTGCTCATGCTAATAGTCAAAATAAGGCTTTTACCGAACACATTGTTGATGCCTTGATGCAATCTTATGAAGAAAAGCTTGAGTTAAAAATTTCTATCCCTAGGAAACTCCATGATGAGTGGGAACCTACTATCAAAATTAAAATTAAAAATTATGAGTTTCATGCTTTGTGTGATTTGGGTGCTAGTGACTCTACTATCCCCAAAACTTTGTGTGATTTGCTAGAGTTCCGTGATTTTGATGATTGCTCTCTAAACTTGCATCTTGTGGATTCCACTATTAAAAAGCCTATGGGAAGAATTAATGATGTTCTTATTGTTGCAAATAGGAATTATTTGCCCGTAGATTTTATCGTTCTTGATATAGATTGCAATCATTCATGTCCTATTATTCTTGGAAGACCTTTCCTGAGAACGATTGGTGCAATTATTGATATGAAGGAAGGAAATATTAGATTCCAATTCCCTTTAAAGAAGGGAATGGAACACATTCCTAGAAAGAAAATAAAATTACCATATGAATCTATCATGAGAGCCACTTATGGATTGCCTACCAAAGATGGCAATACCTAGATCTATCCTTGCTTTTATGCCTAGCTAGGGGCGTTAAACGATAGCGCTTGTTGGGAGGCAACCCAATTTTATTTTTATTTTTTGGTTTTTGCTTCTGTTTAGGAATAAATAATCCATCTAGCCTCTGTTTAGATGTGGATTTATCTTTTAATTAGTGTTTGTGCCAAGTTGAATCTACTGGATCTTCTTGGATGATAGTTATTTGATCTTGCTGTAATTTCCAGAATCTTTGTGCTCAGTTCCCGAATTGTTAAAAATCACCAGAACGTGATAAAATACTGATTCCAATTGCTTCTGATCAATAAAAAAAATTACAGGTTGTATAATTTTGGTAGAATTGTTTGGGTTCCATAAGTTTGAGTTAGTTACAGATTACTACAGAATGTTCTGTTTTTGACAGATTCTGTTTTTCGTGTGTTGTTTGCTTATTTTGATGAATCTATGGTTAGTAAAATAGTTTATAGTCCATAGATAAGTTGGAATACAGTAGGTTTAACACCAATATAAATAAATAATGAGTTCATTACAGTACCTTAAATTAGTCTTTTATTTTCTTTCTCTAACGGAGCTCACGAGATTTCTATTGAGTTTTGTGTTGTGAAGTTTTCAAGTTTTGGGTGAATTCTTTTGATGGATTATGGAACAAGGAGTGGCAAGAGCCTAAGCTTGGGTATTCCCATGGCACCTCCAAGATAATACAAGGACACCAAAAATTCAAAGCTTGGGGATGCCCCGGAAGGCATCCCCTCTTTCGTCTACTTCCATCGGTAATTTACTTGGAGCTATATTTTTATTCACCAACATGATATGTGTTTTGCTTGGAGCGTCTTGTATTATTTGAGTCTTTGCTTGTTAGTTTACCACAATCATCCTTGCTGTACACACCTTTTGAGAGAGCCATACATGAATTGAAATTTGATAGAATACTCTAAGTGCTTCACTTATATCTTTTGAGCTTGATAATTTGCTCATAGTGCTTCACTTATATCTTTTGAGCTTGATAATTTTTGCTCTAGTGCTTCACTTAGATCTTATAGAGCATGGTGGTGGATTTGTTTTAAAGAAACTTGATCTCTCATGCTTCACTTAGATTATTTTGAGAGTCGTTAATAGCATGGTAATTTGCTTAATGTTAATATACTTGGTATTCAAGATATATATGTGAAATTTTCTTTTGAGTGCGTTGAATACTAAGATAAGTTTGATGCTTGATAATTGTTTTGAGATATGGAGGTGATAATATCAAAGTCATGCTAGTTGAGTAGTTGTGAATTTGAGAAATTCTTGTGTTGAAGTTAGCAAATCCCGTAGCATGCACGTATGGTTAAAGTTGTGTAACAAATTTGAAACATGAAGTGTACCTGGCTTGTGCATCCTTATGAGTGGCGGTCGGGGACGAGCGATGGTCTTTTCCTACCAATCTATACCCCTAGGAGCATGCGCATAGTACTTGATTTTTGATGACTTCTAAATTTTTGCAATAAGTACATGAGTTCTTTTGACTAATGTTGAGTCCATGGATTATACGCACTATTACCTTTCCGCCATTGCTAGCCTCTTCGGTACCGTGCATTGCCCTTTCTCACATTGAGAGTTGGTGCAAACTTCGCCGGTGCATCCAAACCCCGTGATATGATACGCTCTATCACACATAAACCTCCCTACATATTCCTCAAAACAGCCACCATACCTACCTATTATGGCATTTCCATAGCCATTCCGAGATATATTGCCATGCAACTTTCCACCGTTCCGTTCATCATCATCATGACATACCTTACTTTTGTCATATTGCCATTGCATGATCATGTAGTTGACATCGTATTTGTGGCAAAGCCACCATGCATTATTTTCATACATGTCACTCTTGATTAATTGCACCATCCCGGTACACCGCCAGAGGCATTCATATAGAGTCATACCTTATTCTAGTTTCGAGTTGTAATCTTTATGTTGTAATCAATAGAAGTGTGATGATCATCATTATTAGAGCATTGACCAAAAAAAGAGAAATGACAAAAAAAAGGCCCAAAAAAAAACAGAATAGAAAAGGGAAATGCTAAGATCTCTTTTTCCACACTTGTGCTTCAAAGTAGCACCATGTTCTTCATGTAGTAAGTCTCATATATTGTGCTTCAAAGTAGAACCTTGTTCTTCATGTAGTGAGTCTCATATATTGTGCTTCAAAGTAGCACCATGTTTTTCATATAGTGAGTCTCATAAGTTGTCTTGTTCATACTAGTAGGAATTTTTCATTATAGAACTTGGCTTGTATATTCCTACGATGGGCTTCCTCAAAATGCCCTAGGTCTTCATGAGCAAGCAAGTTGGATGCACACCCACTAGTTTTCTTTTGTTGAGCATTCATAGCTCTAGTGTATCCGTTGCATGTCAATCCCTACTCCTCATGTTGACATCAATTGATGGGCATCTCCATAGCCCGTTGATTATCCTCGTCAATGTGAGACTTTCTCCTTTTTTGTCTTCTCCACACAATCCCCATCATCATATTCTATTCCACCCATAGTGCTATATCCATGGCTCACGCTCATGTATTGCGTGAAGGTTGAAAAAGTTTGAGATTATTTAAGTATGAAACAATTGCTTGGCTTGTCATCGGGGGTATAGAAGTTGGGAACATCTTTGTGTGACGAAAATGAAGCATAGCCTAACTATATGATTTTGTAGGGATGAACTTTCTTTGGCCATGTTATTTTGAGATGACATAACTATTTTGATTAGTATGCTTGAAGTATTATTATTTTTATGTCAATATGAACTTTTGTCTTGAATCTTTCGGATCTGAATATTCATATCACAATTAAGAAGATTTACATTGAAATTATGCCAAAGTATCCTCCGCATAAAAATTCTCTTTTATCATTTACCTACTCGAGGACGAGCAGGAATTAAGCTTGGGGATGCCCGATACGTCTCCAACGTATCTATAATTTTTGATTGCTCCATGCTACTTTATCTATTGTTTTGGATTATAATGGGCTTTATTTTCCACTTTTATATTACTTTTGGGACTAACCTATTAACCGGAGGCCCAACCCAGAATTGCTGTTTTTTGCCTATTTCAATGTTTCGAAGAAACGGAATATCAAACGGAGTCTAAAGGGAATGAAACCTTCGGGAACGTGATCTTCTCACCGAACGTGATCCAGGAGACTTGGACACTACTCCAAGAAGTGCCAGAGGCAGTCACGAGGGTGGAGGGCGCGCCCCCTGCCTCGTGGGCCCCCTGACGCTCCACCGACGTACTCCTTCCTCCTATATATACCTACGTACCCCCAACAGATCAGAGGAGGAGCCAAAAACCTAATTCCACCGCCGCAACTTCCTGTATCCACGAGATCCCATCTTGGGGCCTGTTCTGGAGCTCCGCCGGAGGGGCATCCACCACGGAGGGCTTCTACATCAACACCATAGCCCCTCCGATGAAGTGTGAGTAGTTTACTTCAGACCGTCGGGTCCATAGCTAGTAGCTAGATGGCTTCTTCTCTCTTTTTGGATCTCAATACAATGTTCTCCCCCTCTCTCGTGGAGATCTATTCGATGTAATCTTCTTTTTGCGGTGTGTTTGTTGAGACCGATGAATTGTGGGTTTATGATCCATCTTATCTATGGAAAATATTTGAATCTTCTCTGAATTATTTTATGTATGATTGAGTTATCTTTGCAAGTCTCTTCGAATTATACGCTTGGTTTGGCCAACTCGATTGGTAGTTCTTGCGAGAAGTGCTTAGCTTTGGGTTCAATCTTGCTGTGTCCTTACCCATTGACAGAAGGGGTTGCAAGGCACGTATTGTATTGTTGCCATCGAGGATAACAAGATGGGGTATTTATCATATTGCATGAATTTACTCCTCTACATCATGTCATCTTGCTTAAGGCGTTATTCTGTTTTTAACTTAATACTCTAGATGCATGTTGGATAGCGGTCGATGAGTGGAGTAATAGTAGCAGATGCAGAATCGTTTCGATCTACTTGTCTCGGACATGATGCTTATATACATGATCATTGCCTAGATATACTCATAACTATGCTCAATTCTGTCAATTGCTCAACAGTAATTTGTTCACCCACCGTAGAATATCTATGCTCTTGAGAGAAGCCACTAGTGAAACCTATGGCCCCCGGGTCTATTCTCATCATATCAATCTCCATCACTTTATTTACTTGCTTTGCTTTTAGTTTTCACTTTGCATCTTTATACTAAAAATACCAAAAATATTATCTCTATCAGATCTCATTCTCGTAAGTGACCGTGAAGGGATTGACAACCCCTAATCGCGTTGGTTGCGAGTAGCTATCGTTTTGTGCAGGTATGAGGGACTTGCGCGTGGCCTCCTACTGGATTGATACCTTGGTTCTCAAAAACTGAGGGAAATACTTACGCTACTGTGCTGCATCATCCTCTCCTCTTCGGGGAAAACCAACGCAAGCTCAAGACGTAGCAAACTCCCACTTAGATAGACATCCCTCTAATCATCTAAGTGATTACATGATCGAAATCAACTAAACTACGTCCGATCATCACGTGAGATGGAGTAGTTTTCAATGGTAAACATCACTATGTTAATCATATCTACTATATGACTCAGGTTCGACCTTTCGGTCTCAGTGTTCCGAGGCCATATCTGCATATGCTAGGCTCGTCAAGTTTAACCCGAGTATCCTGCATGTGCAAAACTGGCTTGCGCCCGTTGTTTGTGAACGTAGAGCTTATCACACCCGATCATCACATGGTGTCTCGGCACGATGAACTGTAGCAACGGTGCATACTCAGGGAGAACACTTGTACCTTGAAATTTAGTAAGGGATCATCTTATAATGCTACCGTGTACTAAGCAAAATAAGATGCATAAAAGATAAACATCACATGCAATCAAAATATGTGACACGATATGGCCATCAACATTTTGTGCTCATGATCTCCATCACCGAAGCATCATCATGATCTCCATCATCACCAGTGCGACACCTTGATTTCCATCGTAGCATCGTTGTCGTCTCACCAATTATTGTTACTACGACTATCGCTACCACTTAGTGATAAAGTAAAACAATTACATGATAAAGTGACAACCATATGGCTCCTGCTAGTTACTGATAACTTCGTTACAAAACATGATCATCTCATACAACAATTTATATCACATCATGCCTTGACCATATCACATCACAGCAAGCCCTGCAAAAACAAGTTACACGTCCTCTACTATGTTGTTGCAAGTTTTACGTGGCTGCTATGGGCTTCTAGCAAGAACCGTTCTTACATACGCATCAAAACCACAACGATTTTTTGTCAAGTGTTCTGTTTTAACCTTCAACAAGGACCAGGCGTAGCCACACTCGGTTCAACTAAAGTTGGAGAAACAGACACTCACTAGCCACCTGTGTGCGAAGCACGTCGGTAGAACTAGTCTCGCATAAGCGTACACGTAATGTCGGTCTGAGCCGCTTCATCCAACAATACCACCGAATCAAAGTATGACATGCTGGTAAGCATTATGACTATTATCGCCCACAACTCTTTGTGTTCTACTCGTGCATATAACATCTACGCATAGACCTGGCTCGGATGCCACTCTTGGGAACACAGTAATTTCAAAAAAATTCCTACGATCACGCAAGATCTATCTAGGAGATGCATATCAATGAGAAGGGAGAGTGTTGTCTACGTACCCTCGTAGACTGAAAGAAGAAGCGTTATGACAACGCGATTGATGTAGTCGCACGTCTTCATGATCCGACCGATCCTAGCACCGAAGGTACGGCACCTCCGCGGTCTGCACACGTTCAGCTCAGTGACATCCCACAAACTCTAGATCCAGCTGAGGTCGAGGGAGAGTTTTGTCAGCACGACGGCGTGCTAACGGTGATGATGAAGTTACCGGCGCAGGGCTTAGCCTAAGCACAACGATGATATGACCGAGGTGGAAATCTATGGAGGGGGCCCCCCGCACACGGCTAAACAATCAACTTGTGTGTCTATGGGGTGCCTCCTCCCCGGTATATAAAGGAGGAGAGGGGAGGCTGGCTGGCCCTCCTTGGGCGCGCCCCCAAGAGGGGATTCCTACTAGGACTCCAAGTCCTAGTAGGTTTCCACCTAAAGGGAGAGAGGGGGAAGGAAGGAGAGGGAGAGGGGGAAGGAAAGGGGGGCGCCGCCCCCTCTTCCTTGACCTATTCGTACTCAAGGGGGAGGGGGCGCGCGGCCTACCCTGGCCGCCCTCCCTCTCTCCACGAAGGCCCATCGAGGCCCAATAGTTCCCCCGGGGGTTCCGATAACCCTCCGGCACTTTGGTTTTATTCGAAACTTCTCCGGAACACTTCTGGTGTCCGAATATAGTCGTCCAATATATCAATCTTTATGTCTCGACCATTTCCAGACTCCTCGTTATGTCCGTGATCACATCCGGGACTCCGAACAACCTTCGGTACATCATATCACATAAACTCATAATATGAATCATCATCAAACGTTAAGCGTGCGGACCCTACGGGTTCGAGAACTATGTAGACATGACCAAGACTCACTTCCAGTCAATAACCAATAGCGGAACCTGGATGCTCATATTGGTTCCTACATATTCAATGAAGATCTTTATCGGTCAAACCGCATAACAACATATGTTGTTCCCTTTGTCCTCTGTATGTTACTTGCCCCAGATTCGATCGTCGGTATCTGAATATCTAGTTCAATCTCGTTGCCGGCAATTCTCTTTATTCGTTCCGTAATACTTCATCCCGCAACTAACTCATTAGTTACAATGCTTGCAAGGCTTATAGTGATGAGTATTACCGAGAGGGCCCAGAGATACCTCTCCGAAACACGGAGTGAAAAATCCTAATATTGATCTATGCCAACCCAACAAACACCTTCGGAGACACCTATAGAGCACCTTTATAATCACCCATTTACATTGTGACGTTTGGTAGCACACAAATTGCTCCTGTGGTATTCGGGAGTTGCATAATCTCATAGTGTGAGGAACTTGTATAAGTCATGAAGAAAGCAGTAGCAATGAAACTAACATGATCATAATGCTAAGCTAACGGATGGGTCATGTCCATCACATCATTCTCCTAATTATGTGATCCCGTTCATCAAATGACAACACATGTCTATGGTTAGGAAACATAACCATCTTTGTTTAATGAGCTAGTCAAGTAGAGGCATACTAGGGACTATATGTTTTGTCTATGTATTCACACATGTACTAAGTTTCCAGTTAATACAATTCTAGCATGAATAATAAACATTTATCATGAATTAAGGAAATAAATAATAACTTTATTATTTCCTCTAGGGCATATTTCCTTCAGTAGAAGCAATAGTTGGCGATACGACCACGATGCTATGATGGAGATCAAGGTGTCAAGCCGGTGATGATGGAGATCATGACGTTGCTTTGCTGATGGAGATCAAAAGCACAAGATGATGATGGCCATATCATGATTGCATGTGATGTTTATCTTATATGCATCTTATTTTGCTTAGTATAGTGGTAGCATTATAAGATGATCTCTTACTAAAATTTCAAGGTATAAGTGTTCTCCCCGAGTATGCACCGTTGCGAAAGTTCTTCGTGCTGAGACACCATGTGATGATCGGGTGTGATAGGCTCTACCTTCAAATACAATGGGTGGAAGACAGTTTTGCACATGTGGAATACTCAGGTTAAACTTGACTAGCGTAGCATGTACAGACATGGCCTCAGGACGCTGGAGAACGAAAGGTCGAACGTGAATCATATAGTAGATATGATCAACATAAAGATGTTCACCATTGATGACTACTCCATCTCACGTGATGATCGGACATGGTTTAGTTGAATTGGATCACGTATCATTTAGATGAATTGAGGGATGTCTATCTAACACTACAAAAAAAAGACACATCGTGACATTTTGGGCCGAACAAATTTTTTTCTGTCATACTTATGACACTTCTATGACGATAATTGTGACAAAACCCGGTATCATCATAGATGTGGTGGGCTCCTACTTCTATGACAAAAAATCATGACAGAAAATGGGCTTTTCGTCCTGGGCGGGCCGGAGACGCAGCTACATGACATTCTTTGGGCCGCCCATGACGGAAAAATCCGTGGTAGAAGCGATGGCGAGGAAAATACCAGGGAGTTCCCGGTTATGGTGGGTGGTCGGGGGCCGAGCGATGCGCGTTTCTCTCGTACCATACACCGTGGGTGCGAGGCGTTGGGCTCTAACTAAACTTGAGCGAGGCGTCGCCTAATCGAACCCGGCGATTGCCGCTGCGAGGCTACGCATTCGAACCCGGCGATCGGCGATTCGCCGCATCTCGCTGCTAATCAAGCCGATCGATGATGCCTCTGGATGAGCAAAGGCGTTCTTTGGGGGTTGGATGAATAGTTCCCGGTGGGGGTTGGATGAACAGGACCCCGTGGTGTTGCCACTGGATGAACATGACCCCGATTGATCGAGCCGGTTGGGCGTGGATGAACAGGATCCCATGGAGGGCTAGATGAATAGGACCCCGTGTAGGGCTGGTTGAACAGTAGCCGGTGGAGGGCTGGTTGAACAGTAGCCCGTGGAGGGATGGTTGAACAGGAGCCCGTGGAGAGGGCTGGTTGAACAGTAGCCGGTGGAGTAGCGCGTGGTGGAGGCTGGATGAACAGGAGCCCGTGGATGAACAGTCACAGGTGGAGGCCGGAGGAGGTCAAGGGTGGATGAACAGTAGCCCGTGGAGGCTGGAGGAGGTCGACGGTGGAGATGAACATTATCCCGTGAGTCCCGTTTTGCGGTACGCCACACCCCTCCCGATGAACAGGACCCCCGTTTCAACTGTAGCACTCCAACACAAGTCTGTTTCCTCCGTTTTGCGGTACACTACACCCCTCCCGATCAACAGGACCCCGTTTCGACCGTAGGAGGTCCAACAGAAGTCTGTTTCCTCCGTTTTGCAGTATGCCAGACCCCTCCCGATGAACATGATCCCGTTTTGACTGTGGCCGGTGGAACACAAGGCCGTTTCCTCCGTTCCGCGGTACGCCAGGCCACGTTTCCATCGGCTGTTCCATCCAAGCCGATTAGCTCCCACTCGTTCTGTTGCCTCCCGATGAACACGACGCATTCCGTTGCCTCCCCACAAACACAATGACGACGCAGTTTCCCCGTTCCGACCCAGCCATGTACACGAGCCCTGACCGTACATATGCGCGAGTAGGCATTCGAGACCCCGCCCGTATGTACGTACGTAGCCGTATTTTCTTTCTTGCACCCTAGCTGCCTTATGTACGTGTACATGCTATGTGCATGGCTCTACTACGACACATGCGCGCCTCTATATCGACTAGTATGTACGTACATGTTTGCGACTAGAATGACAACGCTATGTACGCTTCGACTAGGTGGGTCCCGGCTGTCAGGCACTTCCTTGCGTGCGAAGATGTAACTGGTGAGTTCCAGCAGTCAGGGGGCGAATCGTTTTTTTTGCTTGGACGCACTTCCTTGCGTGCGAAGATGTAGCTGGTGGGTCCCAGCAATCAGGGGGGACAATTGTTTCACGAAATACGGTGGCCCGTCCGGTGGGTCCCTGCTGTCATGATGTGAACATAGCTGACACAATTGCACCTGGACCTATGACTAGAATGTATACGAGAGAAATAAATGGCCAGGTACTATCGCTCCTTTGTATATATAATTTAAGTGACGAGAATATGACATTACACTCACGTTTCAATTTACTTGTACTTAGGAGAAAAGGGATCAGAGAATTAGAAGATGAAGATTATTATACGTTAAAACCAACGGCAGTATCACTTGTTGCATGTGTCGCTTCTAGAGGGCCAACTGACGCATCATGCATGCTACATGCAACAAGACCAAGGCATAATTCGGGGGAGCAACTAGTTAACGAGCGCTCCTTCGGAGTGCTCGTAACGAGCGGTTCGGGAGCGCCCCGCGCGTGACAAGTGTTGCGTGCGGAGCGCTCCCACCAGAGAAAACCAGGTGGCGCGGTTGGTTCCCGGTTTTCCCTTTCTGGTTTGTGGTTTCGTGCGTTTTGCACTTTGACCCTCATACTACCACATTTTTCCGTTTTCCCTTTCCGCGTGAAACACAAAAAAATACCAGTTCGCACGCTTGGTTCCCTGTTTCCCTTTATCGTTTCCCTTTCTGTTCCCATTATATTTCCGGGATATGGAGATTTATGGGGTAGTTACGGGCGGGGACTACCAACAATATCAAATGTGACCTTTCAAGTAATGAAAAAAAATCAAATTTTTAATGTAAAATGGCAGTGTTCAGAATTGTTCAATCGTGTGATTTCTTTATAGGCACAGGTGAACACTAGGAGAGGCATGGATCTAGGAAGAAAAACTTTACCAAATTGAAGAAAAATATACTGGTTCGTGCGGCGCGTTGTCCGTCGCGGTGTGACACGGCGCCTCTGACGCGAGGGAATCTCCTGCTCGCCTTTGGCTCGTTTAATTTTCATAAACATCTTGAAGGGAGTGTATAGGTCGAAGTGTGTGTTTGGTCGTGCAGCGTGCTGGTTCGTGCGACGCGTTATCCGTCGCGGTGTGACACGGCGCCTCCGGCGCGAGGGAACCTCCTTCTCGCCTTCGGCTCGTTTAATTTTCATAAACATCTTGAAGGGGGGGGCATAGGTCGAAGTGTGTGTTGGTCGAAGTGTGTGTTTGGTCGTGCAGCGTGCTGGTTCGTGCGGCGCGTTGTCCGTCAGCGGTGTGACCTGGCGCCTCCGTGAGGAACCTCCTTCTCGCCTTCGGCTCGTTTAATTTTCATAAACATCTTGAGGGGGGGCATAGGTCGAAGTGTGTGTTGGTTGTGCAGCGTGCTGTTTCGTGCGGCGCGTTGTCCATCATGGTGTTCGGCTCGTTTAATTTTCATAAACATCTTGAGGGGGCATAGGTCGAAGTGTGTGTTGGTTGTGCAGCGTGATGTTTCGTGCGGCGCGTTGTCCATCGTGGTGTGACACGGTGCCTCCAGTGCGAGGGAACCTCCTAGCAGGTCGTGCAAAAGGCAAGCTGCTTTGTTTCGGAACGCACAGGTTTGAAGAATGTGTAGTCACGTCTATTTAAGAGCTATGCTTTCTTGACGATATATAGGTTTGTGCATGCATGCATATGTGTGCATACTACGAAGGCATTGGTATGTTGCCTCCGGAGGCACGGGTTTGAAGCATGTGAAGTCACGTGTGCGTACGAGGTCTGCTCTCTTGATATGTGTGTGTGGATATTGCCCGGAGGCATGGTGACCCAGGGTTTGGTGGCACAAGGCCATGTCGCCTCTGGAGGCACGGGACGGTGCTTTCCAGAGTCATGCGTAAGGGTATGTGTTTGTGTGGATATTGCCCGGAGGCATGGTGACCCAGGGTTTGGTGGAGGCACGGGACGATGCTTTCCAGAGTCACGCATAAGGGTATGTGTGTGTATGGATATTGCCCGGAGGCATGGTGACCCAGGGTTTGGTGGAGGCACGGGACGGTTCTTTCCAGAGTCACGCGTAAGGGTATGTGTGTGTATGGATATTGCCCGGAGGCATGGTGACCCAGGGTTTGGTGGAGGCACGGGCGGTTCTTTCGAGTCACGCAG
The DNA here is from genome assembly GCA_021605205.1 of Aegilops longissima. Taxonomy (NCBI): domain Eukaryota; kingdom Viridiplantae; phylum Streptophyta; class Magnoliopsida; order Poales; family Poaceae; genus Aegilops; species Aegilops longissima. Next base: position 56,909,821 of record CM038677.1, read on the forward strand.
CGTGGGTGTGTGTGTATGGATATTGCCGGAGGCATGGTGACCCAGGGTTTGGTGGCACGAGGCCATGTCGCCTCTGGAGGCACGGGACGGCGCTTTCCAGAGTCACGCGTGGGTTATGTGTGTGTATGGATATTGCCGGAGGCATGGTGACCCAGGGGTTTGGTGGCACGAGGCCATGTCGCCTCTGGAGGCACGGGACGGTGCTTTCCAGAGTCACGCGTAAGGGTTCGTTTTTGGAGTCACTGTTGTTGTACAAATAAGAAGAGGCATTGTTGTTTATAGTTTACTGGCGCTCTCTTATGATGTAAGACGCACTATTGTCGAAATAGTTCTTTTTTCAACATGAACACGGAATTTCTAACTACATTACATATAAATGTGAGTTATTCACAAACTATTTTGTCACGTCTAGATAGAATTAGCTTCGCGGGCTAAATCAAAAGTTTTAGTCTTCATTTTTGCTTAAGATCTTGCTAATCTCTTCACCCATTTCACTAGCTTTGACTTGATTCATCTCGCTATTTAAGAGAATGTACATTGCCTCTGCCCTCCAGTCTTCGACCTCATCCTGTGAAATTTTGCCGAGAAGAGAAGTATATTATTAGAGTTTGTGCATATAAGTTGTTTATAAGTAAATATATATAAACTTACTGTCAAATCTTCCAGGTCTTCGACAAACTTTTCACCATGTAGAGGAATGCAAGCTTTAAAACAGCAAATGTTGATTCTCCCTTTTGTACTACTGGAACATCTTGCACGGTATGAGTCTGCCATCTTGTACCCTTGGCATTCATTGTTTGTCCTAGTATGATGTTGAAGACTTCTTTAAACCTAGGTAACTAGGAATATTGTATTTTGTAATTAATTGTTTTAATATTGCAACTTGTAAAACTAAAAAAATTGTTATGTATAAATGCTTACGATTGCCGACTTATGAACATGATATTCCTGAAACTGTCTTTCTCTTTTTTCTTTGGCATCTTCATTTTCCTGAAGTACTCGGCTTGCTTCTTGTGGTGTCAATTTGTCGATGTGTATATTTTCTTTTTCAAATTCCTCGTGAGTTATTTCTCGAGGATCAATAATGTGAACTTTGTGTTTGTATTTGTCCAGCACATATAGTACATAGCGGTCATGCTTCTCCATTGGAATGAATATCTGCGTACAAAATACTTGTTGCTTAGATGACAGTTTAATATAAAGTAATTGAATAGAACACATATTTTCTGATTTTGTCATGGTAGAATAGGTTGTTACCATGTTTGCTATTGAGAGCTTTTTCCGTTTATTTTCCTTGAGATACATGGGAACGAGCTGATTCTTTGTTTTTTGCAATTCATTTTTAAATTTTTTAATAGTAGTTGTGTGTTTCTTCAAATCCAATATATGCTGCAAACAATATATATGATGAAAAAAACTGTTAGAAAAAAGAGCCGTGTAAGAATATAAAAAGAGTAGTTGTTGCAATGTTCACAAGATTGTGCTTTTTAAAAGTTTACCTCTGCAAAGTTTGGGCCTAATATTACTCTGTCACTCTGTTTTGATTCTTGTCTGCTTTCCCAGATTTCTGCTATGTCATCGAGGATCCTCTTTTCCATATGATGTCGTTTGTTCGTCTGTGCTGGTCTTGGACAAAATACTGCCTTCACTGTCCCTGTGGATGCACCTAAATATAGTTTTGCTGCGACAGGGGAGATAAAATAATTTTGGAGGTGACGGTTAGTGAGAAACAGATTCTTACATTATTTTTGGCCTCTGTCTGACTATTTTGAGGTGCAATAGAAAACAACTCACTTTTGTATTTCTCCTGCCAAATGTCGCTCATGACTAGATGGAAGAGGTCTGGACGCCTCCTCGTGTGTTGGAAGCAATGAGAATGTTTTGGATATGGATTGGTGCTTTGTCTTTTTTTCCTTTTTGTTTCATCTGTTTCAGTCAACAGAAGCAGATATGTAATATGTAAGCTCTCGTACACGAAAGATGTTGGTGAACACCGTGTGATGTGTAGGTTATTACAAAAAAAAAGAGGATAAGTAGAAATGATTTTCTTACCTTTTTTGGTGGAGAAGAACTTTGAAGTTTCTGGTTTGAATTCTTTGATTCTTCCAGGTAGTTGCTCCCACTTGACTTGGTTTGTTTCACCAAATATGGCTGTAAAAAGGAACTCTGGTTTTCCACTCGGCATCTACGTTGCTTTGCTGCATGGAGGTTATCGGATATTGAAGTATTCAAGTAGTGCTGTTTGTAAAAATTAAAATGGTTGCTCTTATACTATTCACTCTCATCGAAATCCTCATCATCTTTTATGAGTTCAATGCCATTCCAGTATTTTGCAAATTGAGCCATGAAGTGTCCGCATTGGGTACCCTACTGTTTTGGCACGCAAACTCTGTTAGGTGTTTGTGCTATCCTCGACCAGTTTGGTTCGCTGTTGGCTTGTAGCTCCGCTTCGCCGTAATGCTTCTTCATGAGTGTGTGCATCTTTTTAATCTGTGTTATTGTTGGGTTTTGCCATTAATAAAGGGAATGCAGGAATTGGAAAACTAATTGGAAAACAAGGTTGAATTGACATACCAGTTCTTGGTGGTCCTTAGGGTGTGTTTTCCATGTTTTTTTCCATCTCCGTGTCTGTAATTCAGTGAGTCAAGTATGTCGATGGAGTTCGTGTACTTGTTGAGCACATATAGTGTGTAGTGTTTATCTGTGTTGTGAGGTATCATAATCTGCAGTGTTTGGAGACAGAGTGAGTTAAAGTTAATTCTTGTCAGGAGAATTAAATGACATGTGAATGTGCAATCTGTAGGAAGAATGAGTTATGTTTCTATATTTCTATTAACTTACCAGATTTTTCTTTAAAAGTTCCTTGCCTGTTACAAGGGGTGCAAACTCTTTCAATGCTTCTTCCTCATTGAATTATGCTAGTCCTCTTTCCTCTCCAGTTTTAACACCGAGCACGACCTGCGACAAAAAAGTTTTCTACTTTTTAGTTCAATCTCTTTATTCACTGAAATGATGCAAGTGTTTTTGTCAAAATGGACTTCATACGTTTGCAAATTCTACGGGAAGTATGGCTTTATCGGTTGTGTTTTATTGTTGCTGTGCTGTCCATTCGTCGAACAATGCATTTGCGATGGAGCCATCCATCTGTCCATCATCTCCTTTCATTAGCTGTTCCATTATTTGTTTTCCTGTAATCCAATCGTGTCACTTCGAGCTAATATATACGTTTAGACTGCAAGCAGAAAAAGTTTATACATTAGTTAGGTTGATTTAAAAAGGGGCAACATTTGTTTGTTTTTTTGTTTGTGCAAGAGAAAGTACTTACTCTCCGCATTCGTCTTGTCCTTCTTTGCTGAATAGGTCTTCATGGAGTGCTCTGGCTTTGTTCATGAATTTGAAATCTCCTGGGACAAATGTAGGAATCTTGATTTCTCCAAGGAGCCTTCTTGAAGGCTTTACCGACCTTTTCTTGACCGAGATTTTCTTGTCTGAACTGTTCTTAGATGATTGAGGCATTGAATGTTCTCCTGACTCTTGCTGCAAGATTGTCAGATACGGCTTGGGATTTTTGTTGAATTCATAGCTTTCATGCTCGTTGAGCCATGTTTTGATTAAAACGAAGCTAGAGCCCATGTTTATATGGTCGTTGTACACCTGTAGTTGTAGTGGGTTATGGCTTGAAAGAAATTCGTCAACTTATTCCTGCTTTTCCATTGTTTTTGGTTTTAGGAAGTCTAGAGATGGTCTTTGGAGGTGCCTTGCTGATTGCTTGTTGAGCTGTTTCTTCTTGAAGAAGAACATGCTGTTTTCTTCTGCTTTCGGACCTGTTGTTGTGTATTTGGTACGTCGTTGCTTCAGTCATCCTCTTTTAAATCAGTGCCTGTTTGTTCCAGTTGCTCTGTAGTCGTGATATTGCTGTTGATATTTTGCTCGTCTGTTTCCTCTTCGGCATGGTGCCTGTTGTTGTGTATTTGGTACGCCGTTGCTTCTGTCATCCTCTTTTAAATCAGTGCCTGTTTGTTCCAGTTGCTCTGTGGTCGTGATATTGTTGTTGATATTTTGCTCGTTTGTTTCCTCTTCGGCATGGTGTGGTATCTTGTCGTCTGGTGGTGGTTGATCTGGTTCTATTGGTGGATCATTTTGTTCGTGGACTTTGAAAGATTGTTGGGCGACCGCGTGGCTGCTGACATCCATAATATCTTTGCGTTTACTGGATATATCAATAACTTCATGCTCTTGTGTGGTTGCCGCATGCATAATATGTTTTTTGGCCCGGTAGTTGGCGGAAACTCTTCTAATACGCAACATTCTGCTTGTTGCATTTCTTTGTCTTCCATATCTACTTCATATTTCAGCATATCTGTAAAACAATAATTAAAAAAATATTACTTCTTATAGTGTTCTGGCTGTAAGATTTAGTTTCGAAAAGACTTACTGTTGTACACTTGATTAGTGACAGTTTTGTATTACCTCGTGTTGGCTGATTAGTTGATATAGAACCTTTTTCCTCAACTTTCGTACTTGTTCTGGCTTTAAGGTTGTTGTTGTTCCATCACTGGAGTAGTGCTTCAGGTTCATGTACATGTAGAATGCGCAATCCATTCTGCATTTAGATGAATGGCATTGGTAAGATTGTTCCATTCAAGAAACGAAAAGAAGAGAAAAGTTTGAGAAATGATAGTGGTAATTGTTGTATTGAAAAGACGAAAGAACAGAATTATTTCAGTAATTGTAGTATTGAATGTTGTATTGAAACAAAAAGAAATAAGTGAAGATGTTGGAAGTGCTTACGTGTCTTCTCCTTGAAGTGGCACCTGCAGTCTGACCTTTTTGTAATTGTTGATGCTTTTTTCTGAAAGCTGTAGCTCTGTGCTTATGAGCTTCTAGATTTTCATTAATTTGTTGGTTACATTGTTTAAGAATTCTATTGTGCCTGGATATGCAGTTGAAGAGTTGAGGAGTTCAAAACGTTGTTTTTGCATGTTAACTGTGATAGTGAAGTAATGACTTATAGTTTCGTCTTTCTCAAACCCGCTCAACGAACATGGTAGAAGGAACTGCAAAACACAAAATAAAAAGAAAACATTTGGAAATCTTCTTATATTTAGAAACATAAAGTAAAAAGAGAACTTTGCATAGCATATACGTAAATTGTGTTTTCTTTTTGAAACAGCTGATCTCCTTACCATGTTATAATCTTGTAGTTTTTCTTCTTCTTTCATGTTGAAAAATGATATAAGCCTTGCAGGTAGTAATTTTTTTCTATTCTATTGTTGATCATTATTTTCGTAGCACATTGGATCTTCGTCGTCGGCTTCCCTTATTGAGTGCTGCTTGTTTCGTCACAGATAGACAAAGGGAATTTGTCAGTTCAGCTATAGGGGAAGTTTATCTATTTATAAAGTCATATATAGTGTTTTAAACGTGATTCTTTTGCCGTGATATTTACTTACAGTGTTGCTTAACGACAGAATCTTTCTCCGTGTGCCATTGAGTTGTTTTCTCAAGATTGTTAGCATGGGCTCTATTTCTTCGGTGCGTACTGATTTACCGACCTTGAAGCTTTCGGAGACATGTCCTAGATTTAGAACAAACTTGTCCGTTGTAATGAAAAGCTGATCCCTGCAAAGTATATTTAGAAAAATGTTTTGGTTCACACATGATACAGTCAAAATGATCGTGTGTAAGAATGTTTTCTGTGTTAGTTGCATGAACTTACATTTCTCTCTTTGTCCATGGCTTGCATACAGCATTGTAGAGGTCTTCGATGGCTTCGTTGACGGAATTGCTATCTTTGCCACCTTTCTCCACTGTGCATGCGATGATTTTGAATTTAATATAAATAATTCCAAGTCACAAAGATCACAAGATAGCAATTATGTTTCTATTGTCTTGCCTGCTTCGACGCTGGAAGATATGTCATGTCGAGTGTTGTTCCTTTCTTGTTCTCCTTCTGCTTCCTGCGGCATGTTTTGTTCTTCTTTTTGCGTTGTACCCTTTTGTTCAGTTTCTTCTCCATCCTTATTTGAGTCGTCTTTTCTTTTCTTGGCTTCATGTTTTTCCTTGTCAACCGTTATGTCTTGCTAGTGGTTTTTTCCGTCTTGTTTTTCAGTCTCGACCTGGATGGCACTAACCTGTGTGCAAGCGGAATTGGCATCGTACGACGGCGTAGGGTTTTCTTCGATAGTTTATGGTTCTTTTTCTGGAACAATTTGTGTGCTTGCTTCATTGGTTGTATCTCCGTGGTTGCCTTCTTCATGTTTCTGCGTTGTCATTCAAAAAGCATTGAAATGATTTACTTGCTACTTTATTTTAATTATAGCAGCTCTTATGGGAAAATAGCGAAGCGTTTGGTGCGTGCTTTGAGCTATTTTGATTGTGATTAAGTTGTCATTTTGTGGAAACATTTTGCGCAACTTCACCTGTTGAGTTGTCGTTGGTGATGCTGACTGTTCCACCTATTCTTCGTTGGGTGTTGTTTCTTGGGTACCGTCTTGTTCTTTGTTTTGGTGATCATCGTCACTGTCATGGTTTTTGTCTTGCAACTGTTCAATCATAAAGGTGGTAAGTTTCAACCATGGAACTACTTTATATTTTCGTAGAATCAGCTTATGTAACTTTACCTTCTCAGTCGTTGCTGTTTCATTGTCTCTCTTGCTGTTCTCGTTCTTGCTTCTTTGTTGTTGTGCTTGTTCTTCGTTGAGTGGAGGTTTTTGTGCATCTTCCTGTTCTGTCTTTTGGAGTTCATCGCCGCTGCCGTTGTTTTTGTCTTGTAGCTTTTCAAACACACAGGTGGCTAAGTGGCAGTGCATATGAGCTTCAACAGAGCTATTTTATACTTTCAGAGGATCAGCTTATGTAAATTTACCTTTTCAGTCGTTGTCGCTGCTGCCGTCTCTGCTGCGGTTTTTTCGGTGAGTGAATATTTTGGCGCTTGGTCTTCTTTGACGTTGATGCCTGCCGTTTGAAGAACATTTTTCTCTTCTTCTTTGGCCTCCTTTTGCTCATCTGTCTCCTCTCTCTGTGATTGAGGAAAGTAGTGAAATGTGAAATGCATATTTTTGAACTATAAGATAATTCATAGGTATTATGTGTTTTCACCTCTGTACTTGTTACTGCTGATTGTTCTACCTGTTCTTCGCGTGGTGTTTTTGGGTCCTTCTCTTGCTCTCTTTTTTGTTGTTCATCGTCAGTGACCTTGTTTTTTTCTTGCAGCTGTTCAAATATAGAGGTGGCAAAGTGAGAGTGCATTGGAGTGAGTGCAGGTGTGGTAGGTTGGAGTTTATTTAATTGTGCACGCGACAATCTTATAATTTCATGCTTGCAAGTTTCGTAACTTCACCTTTTCAATTGTTGACGCTGGCGCTGACTCTGGTAGCTGTTATTTGGTGATTGATTTTTTGGTGGCTTGGTCTTCAGTGGCATTATTGTCTACCGTTTGATGAACATGTTTGGGTTGTTCATTGGGCTCCTCTGGTTGTGTTTGATGGTCTTGATTGTTGGTGCTCTCCTGAGCTTCTTGTGCCTGCACCAACAGAAAAAGTATTTATGAAATGGGTGCATCTCTGATTGTTGAGTTACAATTTTTTTTATAAGACCTCTTTCTCTGGATTTGCAGGACTGTCTCCTGCGGGAACTATGGCTTCTCCTTGTCTCGTTCTGTGCTCTACTTTTTCTTGTTCAATGTTTATGCTCCTTCTTTTGCTTGCTTCCTCTTCCTGTTCAATAAAAAATTGAAATTATAGTTTGAAGTTCATTTGTGCCTCAGCTTTGTAACCTCACCTCTTCAGATGTTGTTGTTTGAAGTTCTGTGTGTTTTCCAGTTTCCTTTGGTTGCCTTTGCTTCTTGATCTTCCGATCAATGTACTTGTTTGTTTCTGCATTTGTTCAAAGAAAAGGTCGCATGCCTTATAATTGTTGTATTGCGGTGGTGGGGTGTATTACGTAGTTCGACATCATAAATGGTTTGAAAAGGGTTTGTTGTTGATTTTTTACCTCTGTGTTGATGACTGGGTTATTTGTGCCTGTATCGACTGTTTCTTTGCCAGGTATAACAGTCTCTAGTTCCTCATTGGCTTGGATGTCTTGGGTTTTCTCCTTTGTACTCGTGATGTTTATCTGCAATGTCGTGGAACTGGAAGTCTCTTGTGCACAAACTTCCTGTTCTGTGACTCCTTCATCTGCTTGAGGTTCACTATAGGGTTCCATTTCAACACTGGTTCTCTCTTGGTCTTGCAGTGATTGTGATACCTGGAGTTCAAACAATATGAGTTTGTGGTTCACTTTCTTTCCTGCCATTATGAGTTTCCGGTGTGGGGTGTAGTGGGCTGTGGAATTTTACCTCCTCTTCGTTGTTTTCTTCTTCTTTGTCGTTTGTTATGCTAACGGTTGATTGTGGGTGAGCCTCCTGCATTTGGTTGACGAGACTGCTAACTTGATTGTTCTCCAGCTGATCCTATATTTTGTTGAAGGTTTGTTAGTTAACATATAACTCTATCAAGTTTTGAAAGGAAAAATGGATGTTCATACTGACCTCTTCACTGGTTCTGACGTCGATCGTATCTTGTGCTTGTGTTGGAGTAGTTGTTGTTGTAGCACTGTCTGTTGTGAGGTTGCTTTGTTTGTTGCGTTCATTCTTGTTTTTGGGGTTGTTGACGCCATCCTGCTGTTGGAGTTCATCTTGGAAACATTCCTGAAAGCATTGACACAACTATTTTTAGTTGAGGTATGAAAACAGGGTTTTGCTTGCGTATGGCACCATGCATTACTATTTATTTACCTGTTTTTGCCGCTTTATCTTCTTCTTGTCAATGCCCATGTCCCTTGATTTTGTTCTTCTCTTCCTCTCTTCGTCCTCTTCTTCTTTCTTACATTTTCTCCTTTCTCTTTGTTCTGTTGTGGCCACTATTTCATTCATGCGGCTGGCATCTTCTTGTCTACTTGATGCTGCTGCAACTTCTTGCTCTAGCGTCTGCAGGGTCGCGTTGTTTGTGAGGTACCTTGTGCAAACTATGTCCTGAAATTGTCTGAGTTGTTCTAGACAATCCATCAGGGCAATTGTTTGTTGCACGACTTTGTCCTTGTTTTTTTCATCCAATATCTCTTCTTTTTCGTTGCATCGGTGTTTAGCCCTTATGGTTAGTGCGGGTAACTGTTCTGCTTCATGGAGCACTTTTTGCAACAATTTGTTTATCCTTTGGAATCTTTCTTCTGGTCCTGTGCTGATTTTTTGTTTGGTTCCGTGCTTCCACTGGTGCCGATAGGTGGTTCGCGCCGGCGCTTGGGTGGAGGTGGTAGCAGCTTGGTTGTGTGCTGGTGTTGCTGTTCTTTACGATGTTCTCCTGCTATCTGGTGAATTGAAGACGAAGTTGATGCTGTGCTGGTATAGAAGATCCTCTCTGCTGTTCCTTTTCATGTCTGCATCGTTTCGGTGGAATGGAGTTGATTAGAATGGAAACTGTTTTCAAAAAGGGAAGTACTGATTTATGTACAACAGAGCTATACATGTATCTTGCCAAATTCATAGTCATCTGGTCGTGCTTTTCCGTCCGTTTTCATGTCTGCTCTAGCTATTTTCGCTAGGTCACTCTCTTTGAGATGGTTTGCTCGTGGTAATGAGATTTTGTCCATTGTCTTTGCAATCTTCCGCATTTCTTTTGTGTCGGTTGGCAGCAGCAGGGAGTCAAGGTACATGATTACTGGTACCTGTGCCAAACCATTGATGTGCTTTTTGTTCTTTTCCTCCTGAGGCAATATGCTTTGCTTCTGCCATGTCTTGGCTCCTTCCCTAATACATTCGACGATTACCTCGCAGAAATCCATCTTTGCCATTTCTGGATAGTCCATGTCCTTGACCATTATAGCTGTCCGGGCGAAGATAACGGCGCTTGACCCGCAGACAACATTGTGGAAAAAAATTGTAACATCCCAAATTTTCAATTTGGAATGTTATACATTAGGTCATCATGCATATCATATTTTTCTCGCATTTTTCCGATCCTAGAAATTTCACGCAACTCAAGGACCCTCGGAGAGAGTTGGAAGTTTCATTATTTTCATATTTGGGTTTTCTCAAAATTTGAAAATAGGATCATTTGGATTTATTTAAATTATCTTCATAAAGTTTTTCCTATGAAAATTAAGAGAGGGAATAATATAACTTTCCCAACAATTAAGAAAAATGAAGATTTTATAAATAAATCAAATTTGGTTTTTGGAAGATTTATTTTGCTTAGGCAAAATGAGCATTTTAAAAATTTATGCATGTTTGCCGTTTTTAAGTTCATTTTGTTCACTCATTTTAGGAGTCGGGAAAATTTGTTTTATTTAAATCAGAATTCATTTGGTATTTTTTTAATTCGTTTTGGTTTAATTTTTTAAAAAACGCCCGGGCCAAGGCCAAGCCGGCCTAGCCAGCCAGCCAGCCCAGGCCCAGCCTCCTCTCCCTCCCATGAGAGCCCGCCGCCGCCTGCGACCCGCCGCCGAGTCCGGCTCCGACCCGCCCTGCCCCCCCAGGCGCCGCCTCCCCCCCCCCCATAAATGCCGCCGCCCCCCCCTCTCCCTCACCTCGACCCTTGCCCGCCCGCCCTCACCGCCAAGCCGAGCCCCTGCCGCCGCCGTTCTCCCGCCGCCCGTTCCCCGCCGTCGCGCCGAGCACGCCGCCGACCCGCCGCCCCTCCCGACCCGCCGCCGACCCCTAGCCCGCCGCCGGAGCCCGCCCGCGATCACCAGAGTAGCCCGCCCGATCCGGTTTTCCCCTAAAAAAACCGATCCGGTTTTTTAAAAAAAAAGAGATGTTCGGTTTTTTTTTAAAAACCCTAGATGGTTTTTATTTTTTTGGTTTTCTTATTTAATGAACGTTCACCGAACCGTTCGTTTCAATGAACGTGTTCGTTGGATTCGTTCTGTTAACGAACGTCCGTTATTTAATCCGTTTGTCGTTTTCTTTTAATCGGATTTAATCCGTTATTTTTCTGATTCGATTTCAGATCCGATTTTCAAATCTGTTTTATTTCTCGCTCGTTTATCGGAATCAGGTGATTCAAGCACCTGGAGTTTCGTAACGAAACCGCCGTTCCGACTAACCTACTTTCACAGAGTTTTGCTACTATGAAATTTTGACCTAGTTTCAGATTTGCAAAAACGAGTCGTTCTCTCTCGAGTTTCGACTTTCGATGTTTATTTTGATTCGAATCTTTTGCAACCAGGGTTCTTAAGTTGAACTTTCTGTTTAGATCTTTTATTCGAGATTTCCCCGTGCATTAGATGAGTACTTATTGTATGCTTGTTGTTTGTCTGCGTTAGATCACCCGGAGTGCGCCGCTTGTTACTTCGAATCTCTAGGTCTCGCGGATCATCAGCAAGGCAAGTAACACTTTGATCATACTCTTCTCATACCCAGTTTTTATGCATTAGATCTATTCCTCAAACACTTGCATGATTAGGATCTAATTAAATTGTGGGATGGGAAGTAGATTGAGGTAGTACCTATTACCTGTTTTACTTATGAAACCTTGGGAGTTACTTCTACGTTTGCTTGTCTATGCCATTGCTAAGCTAGTAGACGTGGATTAGGTGAGTGAATATCCATGACAGATGTGAGATTGTTAATTAATGGTTTATCTAAGGTGGCAACCTAAACACACATCTGGGTGGATTGAGGCACCGGTTTCTATCAGACTTGCTCTGTATTTCTTGGACCGCCACCTGTGCTCTAAGGGATCATAAGATTATTCAAACTGAAACTTCCGTGTGCAGCCACAAGCCAATTATGGGCTCTGGCGTAGTTGACTAAGTCGTCTGAACTCTTACGGGTAGGCTAGCTGATGTAGGGGATGTAGGTTGGTACGGTCTACCCACAAGTAAGGTGCTAGCGCTTCGAAAGACTATGTCTCGGTCATCCGTTTCTCAAACACCATGTAGTCACGAGAACCAAGCGGAGGCGATCGAGTCTTGTGGGGAAAAGTCGCAAACCTCTGCAGAGTGTATAAACTAATCATGATTAGCCGTGTCCCGGTTATGGACATTTTGAGTATCGGTAATTGAATATCATGTGAATCTCAACATGTTACCTCTAATAAAAGTTGTTGGGTTTTGATGAGTACTTTTAATTGGGATTGAGGATGCTGTCAACCATTCTCAATGTTTAACAACCACCATGATAGTTAAATAAAAACTATTCATTTGATGTAGGGAAAAATCAGCTTTATGCGAATGTAACCGTAGAGCGTTACCACCAGCCATATATGCATGTAGTATAGGCTTATTCCTTCATTGCTCTTATGTGTTACATTGCCAGCATATTCCATGTGCTGACCCGTTTTCGGGCTGCAACTTTCACGTTGCAGACTTTTCGAACGACAGTAAAGTGTTAGGTCGTGGTTCTATACTCGGTGATGCCGTTGGAGTTGATGGACTCGCTTATCTTCCAAGCCTTCGCTGTTATTATTAGATGGCCTTAAGCCATATTATTGTAATAAGTTCCCTTGTGGACAACGATGTGATAAGTGTGTGATTGCTACTCTGCAATAAATCCTTGAAATCTTGTGTGGTGTCGACATTCTTGATCCGGGATGACACCGAGCACGAGATGGATCCATTCGGTCTGGTCGCTCACAGAGAATGGTATCGAGCACACGCCGACCGTGAGGACACGACCACTAAGTTAAAGCCATAGATCACTACTCTCTTCCCATTTTCTAACTCCTCATCTTTTCTACTCTTTAGGATGATTTGACGCTAAGATCAAGTACACCCAACCGGATGAAGGCACACCTTTTGGATTTCACTTGAAGGAAGTTACTAAGTACCGAACATTGGACTACCAAGCTTCACGGGACTTTCAACGCCACTCTGCTCAAGAGGAGCGCTGAAGGTTCATGCTCACGTTCGGGAAGGACGTTAGCCCCAATCACCAAACCTATAGATAGTGTTTTCGATTGCACCAACTTGAGTGCAGGAAAGAGCATGGCAGCTCACATTACCATGGGACGCATTGGAGAAGTTTATCAAGAAGACCTCAAGGATACCATCTACCAGATTTGCGGACGCCGAGATGACAAGCGGGGCGTCGTCGGCACCAAGAAGGATAGGTCCATTGCAGCTTTCATCCAGGAATTAAATCAGCACATTCGACGCCAGAGAACCAAATGTGCAATGACATGTTGGAGTTGCGAGAAGACAAAGGAAGGATCATCGAACTAGAAGAAGAACTAAAGACTACACGCAAGGACTACATGGGCGAGATCGTAGCTCGGCAAGACACAATAACGATCTTAAGTGCGAGATCGAAGAACTCAAGAAGAAGTTGGCGCTCAGAATGAAGACCAGTATGTCGAATACCCAAGCGACTACATTAACATCGACGACACCGATTCGGATCCAAGTGAACCCGACTTTGAAGACGAAGTGGAGCGGACATCATGGAGTCTTCCACGGTTCAAATTAGTAGAAGTCCCCACATATTAGTAGTATTTCCTCCATGTAAACATTATAGTACACGCACTTTTGCGATAGTTAGATCATTGTAAGCCCTTGTTTGATTGAATGAAGTGATTTTGTGTGTTTTGCTCATGTGCATTTGGGTAGTGATTCCTTAGACCTCATTCTATTCTACATTTCTCTCCTTTTCTAAACCCATCGATGCCTCCAGACGCGACCCGGATTCGTTTTCCGCCAGAGATCACCCAATTGATCCAGCAGCGAATACCCTGATTCAAACATTGGTGCGAACAACAACAACAACAACAACCCACCGCCACCACCACCACCTGCGGATCATCGACTCGTTTCCTTAGATCGAACCCGCGGTGTATTCCAATAGCACCGAGCCGATTGTGGCGGATGGTGGCTCCGCAAGATAGGAAGGAGCTGACCACTGCAGGATGCACGATGGTGAAAGAGTGAAGTTTGCAGCACACCAGCTTGAAGGACCCGCAGCAGCATGGTGGGAGAATTTCACAGCCACTTACCCGTGAACACCGCCACATGGGACCAGTTTGAGCAAGCTTTTCGCACCGCCCATGTTTCAGCGAGGAGCCATGGCCATGAAGAAGCGTGAGTTTCGCAACTTATGCCAAGGAGGAAGGACTGTTGGCGATCGTGGATGATTTTAGCAAATTAGCACGTTATGCCCCGGATGACGTTACTACGGATGCAGCTAAACAGAGAAGTTTCTAGAAGGACTGAATGATGAGTTCACATGCCGTTGATGGTAGCAAGTTTCAACAACTACCAGGAGTTAGTAGACCGAGCTCTCATGATTGAAGGAAAGCAGCAGCAATTGAAAACTGCAAGCGGAAGTATGGACAAGGGAAGTATAACTCGGAGCCCAGCAGAAGCCTCGTTATACCCTAAATCAGGAATTTAGTTTCAGCATACCCATGGAGGAGGTAATTCGCATAACCATAATGGCACCAAGAATGGGAACGGGAATGGAGGAAGCAATGGACAGAACCGCACCAACCCGTCAACACCATCCAAGGTAGACCTGAGTCACATTACTTGCTTTAAGTGCCGCAAGACTGGGCACTATGCAAATGACTGTCCAGAAGGCCAGAATGGAAATGGCAATGGAAGCTCTGGAAAGAAGCCAAACCCTTTCAATAGGGGACAAGTGAACCACATTGATGTGGAGGAGGTTGAAGATCAGCCCGATGTAGTAATCGGTAAGTTTTTGGTTAAGTCATTTACTGCAGTTGTTCTTTTCGATACTGGTGCATCGCATTCATACATATCAAGGGGATTTGTGGATAAGTACAAGTTACCGACCCAAGCCCTTAGGTCACCCATGCTATTAACCTCACCCGAGGCGAGTACATGGCTAGTAAATGGTGTGATCGACGCCACTAAGGATTGGACACTATGTTTTCCCTCGGACCTAATAGTTCGGAATCCCAAGGATTGGATGTGATATTAGGAATGGATTGGTTATCAAAGTATGGAGGAAACATAGATTGTACCACAAGGTCAATTTTGCTCACCACACCGAAGGAAGAAGGATTAAGTATGTATCACGGCACGAGCCGAGGAGAGCACAAGTAAATTGCTTATCGAGGTGGTGCGGAAGAAGTACCGGTGGTGAAGGATTATCTGATGTATTTCGGAAGAATTGCCGGAATGCCACGGATAGAGACATTGAGTTTTGATCGAGCTGTTGCGAGTGAACAGGCCCGATATCGAAGCGACCGTCTGAGATGCCCGCAAAGGATTTGGCGGAAATCAAGAAGCGATTAAGGAACTATTGGATAAAGGTTTTATTCGCCCAAGTTCTTCACCTTGGGGATCACCCGTTTTGTTAGTGGGAGAAGAAGGATGGATCGTTGAGAATGGTTGTTGATTACCGTGGATTGAATGAAGTAACAATCAAGAACAAGTACCCACTACCTATGATAAATGATCTGTTTGATCGCTTGCAAGGAGCCAAAGTGTTTTCTAAGATCGACTTGCGATCAGGGTACCATCAGTTGACGATTCGGGAGCAAGACATACCCAAGACAACATTTACCACGAGATATGGACTCAGATGAGTATACCGTTATGTCATTTGGACTGACTAACGCACCAGCCTATTTCATGAACCTGATGAACAAAGTGTTTATGGAGTTTTGGATAAGTTAAATCGTGGTGTTCATTGATGACATTTTAATTTTCTCGAAGAATGAAGAGGAACACAAGGAACATTTGCGATTGGTTTTGGAGAAACTGAGGGAACACCAGTTGTATGCCAAGTTCAGCAAATGTGAGTTTTGGCTAAAGGAAGTTGGATTTCTCGGACATGTTATATCCGGAGAAGGGATAGCAGTTGACCCCACAAAATTTGAGACCGTAACCAAATGGGAAGCACCAACGACAGTTGGAGAGATTCGGAGTTTCCTTGGACTCGCAGGATACTACCGAAGATGCATTGAGAATTTCTCAAGAATGGCAAAGCCTATGACAGAATTGTTGAAGAAGGAAAACAAATTCATATGGACTAAGGACTGTGAGGCAAGTTTTCAAGAGTTGAAGAAAAGATTGGTTACCTCACCAGTTTTGATATTGCCAGATCAGACTAAGGATTATGAGGTGTATTGCGACGCTTCACGTCGAGGACTTGGAGCCGTGCTTATGCAGGAAGGAAGAGTTGTTTCGTATGCTTCACGACAACTTAAGCCTCATGAGTTGAATTATGCCACTCATGATTTGGAGTTAGCAGCCGTTGTGCATGCCTTGAAGACGTGGAGACATTTTCTCATTGGAAATCATTGTGAAGTATATACGGATCACAAGAGTTTGAAGTACATCTTCACTCAGAAGGAATTGAATCTCAGACAAAGGAGATGGTTAGAGCTAATCAAGGATTATGATATGAGATTGCATTATCACCCGGAAGGCTAATGTCGTGGCGACGCATTGAGCCGTAAGAGCCACATCAATACCCTAATGATGGGAGGAATACCCAATGAGTTAGCCGAGGACCTTGAGAGCTATGTTTGGAAATAGTTCCAGAGGCTATGTAGCAGCATTGGAGATTCAATCGACACTAATGGACAAAATCGGAGAAGCCCAAAAGGCGGATAAGGAAGTTGCCTCTATAAAGGAGAAAATGAGCAAAGGAAAAGCTAGAGGATTTCGTGAGGATGAGCACGATACCCTATGGTTTGAAGACCGTGTTTATGTGCCCAATGACCCGTAGATCGGAAGTTGATTTTGCAAGAAGCCCATGATTCACCTATTCGATTCAACCAGGAAATACCAAGATGTATTTGGATTTGAAGAATATTTTCGGTGGACGGAATGAAGAAGGATATTGCGGAGTATGTAGCAGTTTGCGACGTATGTCGAAAGTAAAGGCGAGCATCGAAGCCAGCAGGATTATTACAACCGTTGCCGATACCGAATGGAAGTGGGATAAACTAGGCATGGATTTCATCACAGGTTTGCCAAAGACCCGTTCAGGATATGACTCGATTTGGGTCATAGTCGATCGTTTGACAAAGGTAGCTCATTTCATTCCAGTCAAGACTACCTATAGAAGTGCTAAGTTGGCGAAGATATACATGACCAGAATTGTGTGTTTACACGGAGTTCCGAGGAGCATCGTATCGGATAGAGGAACCCAGTTTACTTCGAAATTTTGGAACCAGTTGCACGAAACATTGGGAAGCCGATTGGAATTCAGTACAGCTTTCCACCCACGCACCGATGGACAGACCGAGAGAGTCAATCAGATTTTGGAGGACATCTTTGAGAGCTTGTGCACTAGATTATGGATCTAGTTGGGATGATAATTTGCCGTATGCAGAATTTTCCTACAATAACAGCTTACCAAACCAGCTTAAAGATGGCACCTTCGAGGCTCAGTATGGAAGAAGGTGCAGGACACTTGTTGTCATGGGACTAAACCGAGATCGCCGCTTGTTTGGACCAGATTTAATTAAGGAGTCTCAACGAAAGTTAAGTTGATTCGAGACAGGCTCAAGGTAGCCCAGTCCGGACAAAAAGAGCTATGCCGATTCAAAGCGCCAGCGATTGAGTATGAAGTTGGAGCAGTATATCTCGAGTATCCCGCTTGAGGAGTTAAGCGTTTTGGAGTGAAAGGAAAGTTAGCACCCGTTTCGTTGGACCATATAAGATTTTGCAACGCATGGGAGAAGTTATGTATAAATTGGAATTGCGGAAGGACTGTCGGGAGTTCATGATGTATTCCATGTTTCTCGATTGAAGAAATGTCACCCGAGATAGCAGAGGTACCGTTAAGAGACACAAGTGCACTGGAAGCCATTCAGTTGAAGGATGACTTGACATATGAGGAAAAACCGTTAAGATTCTCGATTATGCCAGTGAGTTACCCGCAGCAAGGTTATCAAGTTTTGCAAAGTTCAATTGGAGCCACCACACCGAGGATGAAGCCACACAGGAAAGAGAGGAAGTTTTGTAAGGACCACCTCACCTATTTTCTAGCCAACCCGAATCTCGAGGGCTAGATTCATCTTAAGGGACTAGGTTTGTAACATCCCAAATTTTCAATTTGGAATGTTATACATTAGGTCATCATGCATATCATATTTTCTCGCATTTTCCGATCCTAGAAATTTCACTCAACTCAAGGACCCTCGGAGAAGTTGGAAGTTTCATTATTTTCATATTTGGGTTTTCTCAAAATTTGAAAATAGGATCATTTGGATTTATTTAAATTATCTTCATAAAGTTTTTCCTATGAAAATTAAGAGAGGGAATAATATGACTTTCCCAACAATTAAGAGAAATGAAGATTTTATAAATAAATCAAATTTGGTTTTTGGAAGATTTATGTTGCTTAGGCAAAAATGAGCATTTTAAAAATTTATGCATGTTTGCCGCTTTTAAAGTTCATTTTGTTCGACTCATTTTTAGGAGTCGGGGAAAATTTGTTTTATTTAAATCAGAATTCATTTGGTATTTTTTTAATTCGTTTTGGTTTAATTTAAAAAAAACGCTTACAGGCCAAGGCCCAGCCGGCCCAGCCCAGCAGCCCGGCCAGGCCCCGCCTCCCTCTCCCTCCCAGCGAGCCCGCCACAAGACGACCCCCCCGCCCGAGTCCGGCTCCGACCAGCGCCCCTTGCCTCCCCAAGCGCCCTCCTCCCCCCCCATAAATCACGCCCCCCCCCCTCCTCCTCTCGACCGCCGCCGCCCTCACCACAGCGCCAAGCCGAGCCCCTTGCCGCCGTTCTCCGCCGCCGCCGTTCCCGCCGTCGCCGAACACGCCGCCGACCCCGCCGCCCCTCCCGACCCGCCACCGACCCCTAGCCCGCCGCCGGAGCCCGCCGGCGATCACCGGAGTAGCCCGCCCGATCCGGTTTTCCCTAAAAAACCGATCCGATTTTTAAAAAAAGAGATGTTCGTTTTTTTAAAACCCTAGATGGTTTTATTTTTTGGTTTTCTTATTTAACGAACGTTCACCGAACTGTTCGTTTCAATAAACGTGTTCGTTGGATTCGATTCTGTTAACGAACGTCCGTTATTTAATCCGTTCGTCGTTTTCTTTTAATCGGATTTAATCCGTTATTTTTCGATTCGATTTGGATCCGATTTTCAAATCTGTTTTATTTCTCGCTCGTTTATCGGAATCAGGTGATTCAAGCGCTGGAGTTTAAATAACGAACCGCCGTTCGACTAACCTACTTTCACAGAGTTTTGCTACTGTGAAATTTTGACCTAGTTTCAGATTTGCAAAACGAGTCGTTCTCTCTCGAGTTTCGACTTTCGATGTTTATTTTGATTCGAATCTTTTGCAACCAGGGTTCTTAAGTTGAACTTTCTGGTTAGATCTTTTATTCGAGATTTCCTGTGCATTAGATGAGTACTTATTGTATGCTTGTTGTTTGTCTGCGTTAGATCACCGGAGTCGCCGCTTGTTACTTGAATCTCTAGGTCTCATGGATCATCGACAAGGCAAGTAACACTGATCATACTCTTCTCATATCCAGTTTTATGCATTAGATCTATTCCTCAAACACTTGCATGATTAGGATCTAATTAAATTGTGGGATGGGAAGTAGATTGAGGTAGTACCTATTACCTGTTTTACTTATGAAACCTTGGGAGTTACTTCTACGTTTTCTTGTCTATGCCATTGCTAAGCTAGTAGACGTGGATTGGGTGAGTGAATATCCATGACAGATGTGAGATTGTTAATTAATGGTTTATCTAAGGTGGCAACCTAAACACACATCTGGGTGGATTGAGGCACTGGTTTCTATCAGACTTACTGTATTTCTTGGACCGCCACCCGTGCTCTATGGGATCATAAGATTATTCAAGCTGAAACTTCCGTGTGCAGCCACAAGCCAATTATGGGCTCTGGCGTAGTTGACTAAGTCGTCTGAACTCTTACGGGTAGGCTAGCTGATGTAGGGGATGTAGGTTGGTACGGTCTACCCACAAGTAAGGTGCTAAGCGCTTCGAAAGACTATGTCTCGGTCATCCGTTTCTCAAACACCATGTAGTCACGAGAACCAAGCGGAGGCGATCGAGTCTTGTGGGGAAAAGTCGCAAACCTCTGCAGAGTGTATAAACTAATCATGATTAGCCGTGTCCCGGTTATGGACATTTTGAGTATCTGGTAATTGAATATCATGTGAATCTCAACATGTTACCTCTAATAAAAGTTGTTGGGTTTTGATGAGTACTTTTAATTGGGATTGAGGATCTCACAACCATTCTCAATGTTTAACAACCACCATGATAGTTAAATAAAACTATTCCTTTGATGTAGGGAAAAATCAGCTTTATGCGAATGTAACCGTAGAGCCTTACCACCAGCCATATATGCATGTAGTATAGGCTTATTCCTTCATTGCTCTTATGTGTTACATTGCCAGCATATTCCATGTGCCGACCCGTTTTCGGGCTGCAACTTTCACGTTGCAGACTTTTCAGACGACGAGTAAGGTGTTAGGTCGTGGTTCTATACTCAGTGATGCCGTTGGAGTTGATGGACTCGCTTATCTTCCAAGCCTTCCGCTGTTATTATTAGATGGCCTTAAGCCATATTATTGTAATAAGTTCCCTTGTGGACAACGATGTAATAAGTGTGTGATTGCTACTCGCAATAAATCCTTCAAATCTTGTGTGGTGTCGACATTCTCGATCCAGGGATGACACTGAGCATAGAGACTGGATCCATTCGGGTCTGGTCGCTACAAAAATAAGGAAAAATATTTTAACTAATTTCCTGTTTGATTCTTCATCATCTATTTCCACCAATGTTTGTAGCTTCTCGAACAGTTGTTTTGGCGCGAATTTTGTCTCTTTGAAGCCAAGCGCTGACATCAGTTCTTTCATTGAAGCTGGGCTAGTCTCTGGCCTTGGTGCTGACCTTTGCGTGCCGTTTGGGTATCCAAACACCTTGTGGGTAGCTTCCTTGGTAATCTTGATTTTTTTTTGTCTTCAGTAGCATCACCGAAGGTTATTGTCATGGTTTCTGTGTTGAGGTTGTCGTAGATGTGTGCTGCAAGCAGTCTGCAGATGGAGCCCGTTATTTTGCAGTTCTCTATGCTGCCAAATCCTGCCGTCCTAATATCTTTCTTGTGACGGTCTTTAAGTAAATTCCATGCTTTCTTGACATGGGCGAATGCTGCCCCTGCCTTGATTTGGCATTTCTCTTAAATGCATTTCTTGCTGTTCTTCGTCAACTGTTGGTACTACCAGTTCTTTCCGCTTGTCTTTCTTCTCTTTCTGTCCTTCTTGCCTGATTTGGGCTGTTTTAGAAGAAAAAAGGAAAGGGTTTTGTTAGAGAGGAATGTTAGATCCTAGTGATATTCAAAATGAGTGCATAAGTGTGTTTTTACATCGTCGTCATGTTACGTATCATTGTCGTGCTCTTGACATCATCGCCGTCTGTAGGGAATGAATTCTGCATCATCTTTATCTCATCATATCGCTGCGTCATTGGTATCTAAACCTTTGCTGTTGGTATCGTCTTGCTCATTTTCTACCCTTTGCCGTTTGTTTTTCTTCTTGCGTTCAGCTTGTTTCTTCGTGCCGGTTGGTTCTGTTGGCGGGAGTACCATTAGAGGTAATGGTTGATGCTGCAAGGTACCAGTGTCGACGATGTTTTCAGCATTTTCCTTTTTCTTTTGCCTTTTTGCTCCAGGAGTAAAAACAGTGCTGGTATCTGATTTTCTCTTCTTTTGCTTGTTGCTAGGTGTTTACTCCTGTTGAGCCTGGTGTAAGTTACCATTTCTGCCGCAGGAGGTTTGTTCCTCATGGTCTGTTCTGTGTCCTTTTCTGATGAATGAGGAAACATGCTTTGTGTTTGTGTGCTGTCAATATCACCGTCTTTGTGTCCTTCATAATGACCAGGTAACGAAAAATGATATTCTTGTGTCCGAAAATAATTTATATACATTTAAAATATATATCTTCAACGGTTATGCATAAGGAATGTGAAATTCCCAAAAGTGGATTTTTAGTTTTCTTTTTTGGGTTAAGAAAGGTTATTTCTACTATTGCCAATTGAGCTAATAAGAGGATTGAAAGAAAATATATTAATTATGGTTATGAGTGGAGCTGGGTAAGTGAATTTAGGGTGAAGAATTATCTGAGACAAAAATGCACTCTGCAGATGATATTTCTACATGTTTGTCCATAGTGGCAGGTAGTTTTATTTGTAGACATAGTTAAGTTATTGTTGTCAAGGATAGCAGTTAAGTTATTAATGTCTCAATACAGGTTTTTGCAGATAGGCAGTGGACTCTTTTGGTCAAAACTTTGACAGGAGCTTGCTGGATTGCATGTTCTTCAGTAGGGTCTTCGTCAGTATTTTGCTGGGTTTTAGCTTCTTCGCGAGGATTTCTCATTGCTGCATAAAAAAAATGGGCAGGTGTTAGAAGCAGAGTTGAGTGTCGCAGAAAAAAAAGCTGCGTGGTGTGAAAACAAACTTGTATGTATAGAGAGGCACGGGTTGTTTTAGACTAGAAGCACATGGTACAGGTATTCTGTGTTCACGGTTTTTTAGACGAGAGGCACTTAATTTGAAAAACGGTTACATTGAAGGTACAAACATGTAGAAAATGCCGTACGGTTTTCAGGTTTTGGCCTCTTAGGATGCTTGCGGGGTTTGGATCTACCGACGTATTCTAGTTAGTGACGTTTCAGGTTTAGTAGCTTTGAGCACTTACCGTATGGTGAAAATTCCAGGGCGGAGAGCTGTAGCATTTCTATTAAATCTCATCTCTCCGGCAGTTCAATTTGTTAGACAAATTGATTTTAGGTTATTCGAAAACTCCTTGGTAGCGGTGGCTAGGGTTGCTGCTCCTTGAAGTTGAAAAATCACTATGATCTACCCGGTGGAATGGAGTGGGATAGAATGGTAATTACCTTCAATTAGTTGTGCGGTGTTCTTCGGTTCCATCCGCTTATTGTGTCGTTTCTCTTTTTTCGTTGAGATTTCCGCCGCCGCTGTCGAAGTTGTCGCCGTCGGTCGCAGCAGCCGGCAGGGTTATTGGTGTTCTCGCGGGCAGTGTGTGGTTGTGTGTATGTCGGATTGGAGGGTGGTTGGGGAACGCGGTGGCGGTTTGTTCAGTGACGCGAATTCGATTTCGAATTTGTGTTTGTGTGTAGAAGGAAGGAGGAGAGCGTGCGGGAGTGATGAAGGTTTTGAGATTTACTTTGCGGAAGGGGAAGCAAAGTAGTAGAAGAGGGAGGGAGAGATGGAAACCATCGAACCGTCTCTAGTCTTCAACCATCCATTTGAGCATGAAGATCCGTTTTTTCTTATGTTAGGCTCGAGAGTGTAGGTTCTACAGGCACGTAGATGTAGGCACAGGAGGCACGGCAGTGTAGGGTCTACAAGCAGGTAGAGAACCACGGGACAGGCAACAATCGCGTGGGGCACGTGGATGTAAGCATAGGAGGCACGGAAATGAAGGCAATACAGGCACGGACATGCTGCTTTTGGAGGCACGGGTATCAACGCTGAGGATGTACAATAGTGCTGTGGCAGAGGCATGTGTTAGAAGCGCCATTAAAGAGGCATGGTTGTGAAGTCTCGGAGCGAGCGGCAGCGCGTTGCGATGGGGCCATTTAAGAGTCACGGCGTATGTTGTGTTAGGCACGTGAGGCACGTGGGTTCGAGCACGGAAGTGACAAAGGTGAATCCACAACAGGCACGTACGTGTGTTTTCTCAATTCACGGGTGTGCAGTCTGTAGATGCAGAAAAGTGTGGCAGCAGAGGCATGGGTCTAACTACTCGGTTACAGAACCACGGTCGTGAAGTCACGTGGGTGTGGCACTACGGGACACGTAAGCGGCACGTTGCGGACGTGGGTGCAGGTACGTAAGGAGGCACGACATTCAAGGCAACAAAGGCACGGACTTGCGGCTTGTCGAGGCACGGGGTATCAACCTTGCATATGCCAAAATAATGCAGTGGCAGACGCACGTGTCAGGACGCTTGGTAACAGAGGCACGGTTGTGAAGTATCAGGAGCCACGCATGTCAAGTTGCGCACGTGGGTGCAGGTACGTGCAGGCACAGAAATGAAGGCATCATAG
This sequence comes from Aegilops longissima, assembly GCA_021605205.1. Taxonomy (NCBI): domain Eukaryota; kingdom Viridiplantae; phylum Streptophyta; class Magnoliopsida; order Poales; family Poaceae; genus Aegilops; species Aegilops longissima. The sequence goes on from CM038677.1 coordinate 56,933,839, forward strand.
GCACGTACGTGCAATCTCTGGATGCACAAAAGTGTGGCGGTAGAGGCATGGGTCTGAGTACTCGGTTATAGAACCATATTTGTGAACTCACATGGGCGTGGCACTACTGGGGACGTAAGAGTCTCGCCAAGTGTCATGTTGTGCACGTGGTTTCGGGTGCGCAAGCCACATAAAATGAATGCACCACAACCACGTACGTGCATTCTTTGGATGCACAAAAAGAGTGGTGGCAGAGGCATGGGTCCGAGTACTCGGTTAGATAACCACGGTTGTGAAGTGACGTGGGTGTCGCACTACTTGGCACATAAGAGTCTCAGCAAGTGTCGCGTGAGGCGACGTGGGTGCAAGGACGTAAGGCACAGAAATCAAGGCACAACGGTTGTGAAGTCACGTGGTAGTGATGAAGTGGAGCCTCTCTAGAGGCATGTGGATGCAGGCACACGACGCACGGAAGTGCAGGTTCTACATGCACGTACATTCAGGCACCACAGGTGGCACGGAAGTGTGGGTTCTACAGGCAGTTAGAGGACCACGGGATAGGCAAGAGTCGCGTGAGGCACGTGGATGTAAGCATAGGAGGCACTGAAATGAAGGAAATATAGGCACGAATATGCTGCTTTTGGAGGCACAGGTATCAACTCTGAGGATGTACAAGAGTGCGGTGGCAGAGGCATGTGTTAGAATGCTCGGTTAAATAGGCACGGTTGCGAAGTCTCGGGAGCGACGCGGGTGTGGCAGTGGGGCCATGTAAGAGTCACTCCGCATGTTATTACGTTAGGCACTTTAGGCACGTGGGTGCAGTTACGGAAGGTATAATTGGTGAATCCACAACAGGCACGTACGTGTGTTTTGTGCAGTCACGGTTGTGCACTATGGATGTATAGAAGTGTGCCGGCAGAGACATGGGTCCGACTACCCGGTTAGAGAACCACGTTTGTGAAGTGACGTGGGTGTGGCACGACGGGCCCCGTAGGAGTCACTGCAAGTGTCACGCGAGGCACGTGGATGTAGGCACTTGAGGCACGGCATTGAAGGCATAGGAGGCACGGATGTAGGTACAGGAGGAACTGAAGTACTGAACCTAAGAGGAGACCTTTTGTGAGTGCGGAATGTTTCTAGATTTACTATGGAAGAGAGGAAGCAAGAGAGTAGTGGAGGTGAGAGAGTTGGAAATGATGGAACCGTCTGTTATCTTCGACTGTCTGATTTTAGCATCAAGATTTGTGCCACCTGGCTTTGTTTTTTTGGTTCGACGTAGCGTCTTAATACACGTGTGAGACACAGAACACCAGGCTCTATAGGCACCGACATTGGAATTATAGACGCACTGGTATCAACTCTGTGGATGCACAAATGTGTAGTGGCAGGGGCATGCATCTGAAGACTTACTCAAACCGTAACGGTTGGAATTATAGAGGCACTGGTATCAACTCTGTGGATGCACAAATGTGTAGTGGCAGGGGCATGCATCTGAAGACTTAGTCAGACAGTCACGGTTGTGAAGTCTTTACAGAAATGAAGGCACAACAAGCATCCATCCAGAGGCACGTGGACGGAGTAGCAGAGGTGAGCTCCGAGTACATAGTTATAGGGTCACGGTTTGGAAGTGTGCAGAGCAAAGGTTGTGCGACAGGATGGGGCATGTAAGAGTCATCGCAAGTGTCATGTGAGAGAGGCACCTGGATGTAGGTACGCAAGCCACGGGATGCACTGTCGTGACGTTTGTGAAGAGACACAGGTGTGGTACCGCGAGCATGTAAGTGTCGTGGGATGTCACAGGTTAGGTACGTGGATGCAGGCACAGAAATCACGAAGGTGAAGACTCAACCGGCACGGAAGTTGGGTTTTTGTTGTTTCAAATAGCTATCAATACTGTGGATGTTCTAAAGTGTGGTACCAGAAGCATGCTTCCGAATATGCAGTTAGGGAGTCACGGTTGTCAAGTCTCTAGAAAGTCACGCGTGTTCTGGCATCACGGGCATGGAGTGGTGTGGGGCTTCGAGGGGCATGAGTGGCCCTCAACCCTGTGGATGCATGGTGGTCTGGTAGGAGAGGCACCATTGTGGATGCATAGGAGTGAGGCCTCTGACGGCGTGAGTGGGTGGCACCACGTGCAATTGTTTGAATACTCATTTAGAGAGTCACGTCTGTACTCAAGCCAGATGCATGCCGTAGGTTGGTGGCATTTGGCAGCACGCGGTTGCAGAGAGGAGGAATGTTTGCGAAACATCAAAGTCACCTGGCGGCCACGCGTGAGGAGTATGTAGAGTATCTGCGTGTCGACGTGACGCATGTATGTCTAGTGACGGACTTGGGGCACTGGCTTGTGTTCGAATGCTTGGTTAATGAAGAATCAAGGAACTACATCAATAAAAAGAGTCTGCTGCTTCATTATCACACTATGATGTGCGGTTAAACCGTTTTCTGATGTTTTGACGGATGTGAAAAAGAGGCAGTGTACTAATACTAATATATTTCACAACCTTTATTCTACACAATGCATTTAAATTGGAAACATAAAAATTTGCATCCTTGTTGCAGTGAGTTCAGCCTGGTTGCATTATATTTCCTCTGATTAGTGTTCTAAACCTAGCTAGGCTTGTTCGCTTATCAACAACTTTTTATTCCTTTCCTTGATGTTGTCGTAGATCTTTTTTATCTGATCGCCCATTTTGCTGGGTTCGATTGTATTCTGATCTCTAAATAGTAGCCTGAACAGTTGTTGTGCTTTCCATTGTTCCGTGCCATCCTATAAAAAATTCAGTGAAAAATAAGGAGAAAAAACACATCAGTATTATGTCATGCAGTTGTATGATATCTTGCAGATTTATAGCGAGTTTTAAGCGAAAACTTACATAAAAATTGTCTATCTCTTCGACCAAGTGGTTGCCATCAAAGAGATGCGCGAATCTCAGAACAGCAAACGGGGTTTCACCTTTGTTCACCTTTGGAACGTCCTTTAAAAATTGAACTTCCCATTTAGTCTTTTCCTTTTCGAATTTTTCACCGAGTAATATTTCTTATACTGCCTTGAACCTCGGCACCTGGGAATTGCATTTTGTTTTTGTTTTAGAGAGACATGTTCTGTAATTTGTAAAACCAAAAGACGCTGTTATTTACAATTCTTACCAGTCTGTCTTTATGGTTGTGGTATTTGTTGTGCTCCTTTTCTTTGTTGGCTTCGTTGATTTCCATTTGAGCAATTTCCTTACTTAATTTGCCATCATGCATGTGGAGATCACGTTGATTTTTCAGGAATTCTTTCCTCTTCATTTCTTCGAGAGAGGTTTCTTCAGGCTCAATGATTTTAAGCTTCCTTCTATATCTGTCGAGCACTAATAGTGTGTATCTGTCTTCCTTTTCCAATGACATGAATACCTGCGGTACAAAAGTTTTATTGTTAGAGGAGAGTTTAGAATATAGTATTTCGTTTGAAATGCTTATTTTTATTTTGTTAGAGGAGAGTTTTATTGCTATAGGAGAGTTTAGAATATAGTTTTAATGCTATTACCATTTTTGCTGTTTTGAGCTTGTCTAATTGACATTTCTTAAGGAACAAAGGAACCAAGGCATCCTTCTCTCGTTCGAAATCATCTGTGAATTGTGTAATAGATTTTCTTTTATCCTTTAAACCTAGAATATTCTGCAGGCAACAAATAAAAAACCAGTAAAACAAGTTAGAAAGAACAGATCGGTACCAGGAGATTAAACAATCGTTGCAAAAAGAAGAGTTTGTATGATCCTTGTGGTTTTTTTTTTGAAATTTACCTCCGCAAAGCTTGGGCCTAATAATAGTCTATGTCTTTTGTATTTAGTTTGCTTGCTTCCCTCCCATGCTTCTTCTAACTCATCGAGCACCTTCTTTTCCATTCCTTTACGTTTTTTCTTGTTCGCAGGCCCAAAAATTTCCTTTAGGTTTGATCCAGTGAGAGTTGTGATGTTCCTCTGTGGTTGTTCTCCCGAGAATACTACTTCTCTGCTTACAGGAAAAATAGTAGAAGAAAATTCTGTTTAGAATGTCACTTACAAGCAAGCTGATAAGCAGGAATTCATAGTTCTTTCTAGTTTCTGTCTTATTTCTGTGATTACCGCGTAACATTAACTAATTTCAGTTGGAAAAGGAACCAACTCACCTTTTGAATTTGTCCTGCCATGTCTCACTCATGACTATGTCGTAGAGCTCGTTTGCCTTACGCACGTGTATGAACGAATGCCGGTGTTGCGGGTATTTGTTGTTGCTCATTGATTGATCCTGCTTCTTTTCATCTCGCTCTGTCAAAACAGATAAAAAGTTGTGGCTGTTGCTTCTAAAAGTTATATTTGAAGCTCCTGTCATGTTGAGTGGTGGTAAAAATGAAAATAGTTATATTACCTTTCATGGAGGGGAAAAAGGTTTGTAGTCTTTGGTTTGAAAACTTTGATTTTTTCAGGAAGTTGATGGTGCTTTATTTGGTTGGTTTTACCGAATATGAGTGTGTATACGTACTCTGGTTTCCATTCTGCATCCACCTTGCTGTGCTGCAGGCATGTCAAAATGCATGGTTTATAGTTACGTGTTGTCCACCATTGTGAATAAACTAACTGCGGTTATAAAGAAATCAAGTTATTTGATGTGTATGTAATGGTAACTTACATGAAAATCCTCTCTGTCCTTGACCAGTTCTTTCCCATTCCAGTGTTTTGCAAATTGGCCCGTGAAGTGTCCGCATTGTGTTCCTTTTTGCTTTGGTGTGCAGATCCTGTGAGGCCTTTCTGCTATCCTTGCCCAGTCTGGTTCGTTCTTGTCTTTTAGTTGGTGGTACTTGTTCATCAACACCGACATCCTTCTCATCTGTGATTGCATTTATGTTTTGTTGTTTGGGTGCGGCATTGATTAAAGTAAGAGTATCATACTATCGCGAGGAAAAGAATAAATAATGTACAAAAAGTACGTACCAGTTCTGCTCGATGCACATGGTGTTTACTCCAAGACAAATCGGCGTAGTTTACATAGTTCAGTGAGTCAAGAATGTCGATGCTATCTCTGTACTTGTTCATTACATATAGCGTGTAGTGCTTGTCCGTGTGATGAGGTATCATGATCTACGTTGAGAGAGGAGATCGTTGTTGATGTAAAAACTGAATTTCATTTAACTGTTGAAGCCCAAGGAGAATAAGTCGTGTGTTCAGTAATAGTTCCGAACTTACCATCTTCGAGTGGAGGATGTTTTTACCTCGCACGAGTTGTTCAAATTCTTGTAGTGCATCGTCTTCATTGAATTCTGATAGCTCTCCTCTTTTATAATTGAGACCTAGCACCATCTTCAAGAAAGAGAGTGTGTGGTATTAGTTAAATATTGTACCATAGTAATGACGGAGGTGTTTTTGTGGGTGAGGTATGCATACCTTTGCGAATTCTGCAGGAGTACAGTTGTGACATCTGGTTGAACTGTTTCGCTACATCCATTCGCCCAAGAACGCGTTTATCATGGAGCCCTCCATTTGTGTGTTTTCTTTCCCTGCTTGTTCCATGAAGGATTTTCCTGAAATGTAGCCTTCGCTCTTGGAGGTTTTATATAGCTGTTCTCTGCAAGCAGGGAGGGTTTAGAATTAGGTGAGTGAATGGTTATATGGATGTTAGAGAATGTGCAGCTCTGTGTAATCGTTTCCATGGAACAAGGAGAATCTGCTTACTGTCCGCATTGTTTCTGTCCTTGTCGGCTCATCAGATATCTATAGAGTTGCATGGCCTTTTCTTTGTAAATGAAATCTCCTGGAACAAGTGCTGGAGCGTTGACTTTCTCAATTTCCTTGCTTGCTCGCTTGAATGGCCTCTTAGTTGAGATTATGTTTGCTGAGCTGATCTCGTGTGATTGAATCGTCGAGGGTTTTGGGGAACTTGTCTGCACTCTTGCAAGATGCCTTCCCCTTTTCTTGTCGTGACCGAACTGTGCCTGCTCGTTAAGCTGCCCAGATGTTGGTGTGTCCTTTTGTGTGTTGTTGTTTTTGATGCTCGGTTCTATTGAGACTTCAGCATCGTGTTTCCTCTTTTGAAGTATCTTTTCTGATAAAATCTTTCCTTTCTCCTTCTTTTCTTCTTGTGCATGTTCTGCCTCTGGTGATGTTCCTGGTATGCGATCTTCGCCAACAGGGTTCATGTCCTGTTTGGAAAGCTGTTGTTGGCGAGTTGGTACGCTCTTTGTCCTGTTATCCACTTCTAAAGGAGAGCGTGTTATGCCTTCGTTGTTTTTATCTTGGTGTGGTCTGTCTTGTTCTATCGGCGGATCTTTCCGTTCGTCTTCCTTTTGTAAATCAGTGTCTGGCTGCGCGTGTTGTTCCCTCTGTAAACCAGGATTTGTCTGGGCTTGTTCTTCCGTGCGTGCTTCTTCGGACACCTTGGTGGTATCCTTGCCGCTCACATGATAATCTTCTTTCTCCTCATCGCTGCTTGTGTCATTAATGTCAATAACTTTTATCTCTTGAGCGCTTGTCCCAATGTGCTCGGGAGTTGGAGGAATCTCTTGTTGAATTATGTCACAATGTATTCGTTCCATTTCACTGTCTTCCATATCGACCTCAGGTTTCAGCATATCTGTTAAAATAAAAAATAAAAACTTATTGGTGTGTCTCTGAAAATTAGATAAGTAGAATTTTACTTTGTTGTCTTCAGTAAGACAAACCTGCGGTGTAGTTGATTAATGACAGTGCGGCCATATCTCTGTATTGGCTGAATATTTGATAGAGAATTTTCTTTCTCAACTCTGGGACTTGTTCCTCTGTTAATAACACTGTTTCTCCATCGTCGGTGTAGTGCTTTGCGTTCATGAACACAAAGAACGCACAGTCGACTCTGCAGGTTGAAGGATGATTGATTATTGTCGCTGTCCAAAGATGGTAGGGCAGTTTAGGTGAAGTTTTCCTAATGTCCTATGTTTTTTATGGATTGCATTAATAATTGTTACAGTGAGTATGGAAAAGGAGAAAGGTTTGTAGTGCTTACGTTTCCCCTGGAGTGGCACCTTCATTTTGACCTTTTTGAAATGGTCAATATTACTTGGAGACAGTTGGAGGAATGGGCTTATTTGCTTCCATATCCTCTTTACTCTGCTTGTTACTGTGTTGAAGTAGTCCGTTGTGCCTGTGTATTCAATTGGTAAAGAGTCAAGGAGTTCAAAGCGCTCTTTTTTGATGTTAATTGTAACAACGAAGTAGTGGCCCACAATTCCTTGTTTTTGTTGAACTTGCCCGCCTATGCAAACTGGTAGAAAGAACTGCAAAAATGCAAAATAAATAAATAAGGGGTCCTTTTTGGATTTAGTCATGATTTGTTGATCGTTAGACGTAATTGTAGTGCCGAGATTGTATCTCTTGTCTGTAACATGAGATGTGCTTACCATGTCGAAATCTTGTAGTTGCTCTCCTTCTTCCAGATCAAGGAATCTTTTAAGCCTTTTAGGAATTGTCTTGTCTCTGACGTGTGCTTCGTCTTTATTTTTCAACTCCAATGGATCTTCAAGGTTGGCCATGTGTATTGATGCCTGCTTGTTTTGTCACATGTGCGTAGAAGAAATTTGTAAATTCAATTGTACAGAGAGGTTGATTGATCGATAGAGTGATATTCATTGTTGAAACTTGAGCTCTACTTACGGTGTTGTATGTTGATAGAATATTTCTCTTTGTGCCCCTGAGTTGCCTTTTCAACATCTGTAGCATGACTGCCATGGTTTCGGTGCGCACTGGCTTTCCAATGTCGAAGCTTTGTGCCATGTGGCTGATCACATTCTTGTCGCTCTCAGATTTATTAAAATCTCGTGCCTGCAACATATATATTTATAGGTATACATATAAAATGTTTAAGGTAGGAAATCATTGGAAGAAAATAATTCTTTGGTGCTGACATGAACTTACCCTTTGTCCTTATTCGCTGTCATGACGTTGTTGTACAGGTGTTCGATCCCTTTGTCTTTTGTCCCTTCTTCGATGGCCAGGTTTTGTATGATGAACGGTTCACGTTTTGTTTGAGTGCTGCCCTGGGTTACCGCCGTGTTTGTGGCGGCAACATCTTTTACAACACAATGTTTCTTGTCTGATGGTGCGGCGTTTTTCTCGTTGCTGTCTGACTCTTTCACTGGAATGTTTGCCGCATGGTTTTCCAATGCACTGTGGCCCTTTGCTTCTTTACTTGTGTCTGCGTGCGTGTCCTGTTGAGGTTTCTGCGTTATCGTGCAAAAGCGTCGTTAAAAAATAAATAAATACGGTCGTTATTTTCACTGTAGTTTATTGTCTGTTCCCTAAGAAAAATACTCAAATGTTTAGTGTGTCTTTTGAACTTTTTTTATTGTAGCTTCACCTTTTCAGTCGTTTCCGCCGGTGCTGCCTCTTCGACCTTTTCTTCGGTGAGTTGAGCTTTTTGGACCTCCGTGGTGTCGTCGTTTTTGTCTTGTGGCTGTTGAGACATAGAGGTAGGTAAATGAGATTGCATTTGTGTCTTTGTTCACTCAAATTTCTAATTTCCTTAAAAGCAGGTTATCTCACTTCACCTTTTCGATGTTTTGCGTCGACGTTGCCATCTCTGTTATTTCTTGCCCGGACAGCGAAGGTTTTCCGGCTTGGTCTACGGCGGTTAGGCTGTGTGTTGTTGGAAGAACATCTTCTGCTTGTTCCATTCCCCTGTGTTGTTGTGTTTGTTTGCCTTGAATGTTGGTGCTCTCCCCTGTTTCTTGCATCTGTCGGAACACAAAAAGTAATTACAATGTGTATGTCTTTGTTTCTGGTGGATCCATTTTTTATATGCTATAGAAAGAGGTTTTGTAGCTTGACCTCTACGTTCAATCTCTCCGGTTCCGTGCCTGTCACTTCTTCTCTGTCTTGTGTAGTTTTTGTACATTGTCGAGCGGTAGCAGCACTTTCTATCGCTTCTTGAGGCACATCGCCTGCTTCATTTGTTTCTTTTTTCTGTTCAATCAAAAAATGTAAATAAAGTTTGGATTTCATCTTTGCATGCATAACTTTTTTGTTTTAACGTTGTAGGAGCAGGTGCGTGTGGCTTTACCTCGTTGGTCTTTGATGATGGTGTACTGGGTACCGTTTTAGTCAGCATTTGCCCTTGTTTTTGGTTTGTCCCGTCTGTCATGCTCCTTGCTGTTCTTTGGCATGGTCGCCATCGCTTGTTTCCTGCGTTTCATGAAAAGGAAAAGCATGATTCATTGCTTGTAATTCTTGTATTATTGTGACAGGTTGTACTGGGCAGTACATTTCTTATAAATTTTGGAAAAATGGTTCTTGTTGAATTTTACCTTTGCGCTGGTGGTTGGGATATCCGTTTGTGCGTCCACTTTTTCTTTGCTTTGTATGCCAGCCTTGGGTGTGTCACCAGGTGGAGTGTCCGAGGCTTTCTCCCCTGTATAGGTCATCTGAGATGCTCTTGTGCTGAAAAGCTCTTCTATATGAACTTTCTGACTTGCATGGGCATCCTCTTCTCTTTGCTGTGCTTGTAATACCTGGTAGTTGAAACAATATGAGTTGACGGTATTTGGGCAAAGTGGGTTTGGAAGTTTTACCTCTTCTTTGTTGTTTTCTTCTTGTTTTTCTGCCGTGCTGTCAACGGTCGATGCTAGATCAGCCCGTGGCTCGTTTGCGGGAGCGTTGATATGATACTTGTCCGGCTGAGTGTATATTTTGTTGCAGATTTGTCAGTTAACTCAGGAGCGTTTTTAGTTTAGAGAGAAGATACTTTTTAGAGAGAAGAGACTGATTTTTTATACTCACGTCTTTGCTGCCTCCGATCCTGTTTGTCTCTTGTACTGCTCCTGTTGACGCTCTTGAGGGAGCATTATCTGTTGTTGGGTTGCTTGTTCTATTGCTTCCATCCCCTTGCTCGGTGTTCTTGACGACATGGTGCTGTTGGCCTTTATGTTTCGGTGGCGTTCTGTTGCCGTGTCCCTGACAGAATTGAAGGCAGATTTTGTAAGTTCAAGTTTGAAAGCATCGCTTTCGAGTCACTTTTTTCATTTACCTGTTTCTCATTTTGATTCTCTACTTCTGCAGCTACTTTTCTACCTTGTTCTTGCTGTCCTTCGCCACTTGATGTGTTCGTTGATACGTCCTCCTTGGTTTGCTCCTTTTGCACCTTGTTATGTTCTTCTGTCTCCCTCTGGCTAATTCCCGAGTTCTGTGTTCTTGATTTTGTTATTCTTTTCTTCCCTTCATGTTTGTTTTGTTGGTCCTGTTCTTCCTTCTTTCTTTTTCTCCTCCCTCCTGGTTCTGGTGCGGCTATGATTTCTTTCGTGTGGTTGCCATGTACAAGTGCAGCTGTGTCTCCTGCGTCTGCTCGATCCTGCAGCTTCAGCGTCGTCTCTTCTTGAAAGCTCACTCTGTGAACAATGTCCTGGAATTCTCTAAGTTGTTCGAGAGAATCAATCACGGCCGTTGTTTGTCGCAACACTGTGTTCCTCATGCTTTCATCTAATTCTTTCTCTTGTTTGCTGCATTGGTGTCCAGCCCTGGTCGTTATTCCGGGTATCTGTTTTGTTTCGTCGAGTACTTGTTTCAACATTTCTTCTATCCTTCCGAATATTTCATATGATCCTGTGCTGGTGCCTGTGACTGGTTCCTTGCTTCCACTTGTGCTGACATGTGCTTCGTCCTGTCGCTTGGTTGGAGGTGGTAGTAGCTTGGTCGTTTGCTGGTGCTCCTGTTGTTGTGCTGGTATCATCTGTGTTGAATACGAAGGTGTTGCTGTGTTGGCATAGAAGATCCTCTCTGCTGTTCCTTTCCATGTATGCATTGTTTCGGCATGATGGAATTGGTTAGACTGGAAGCCGTTTTTACAAGGGATAATGCATATATATTCAATAGGGCTATACCTGTATCTTGCCAAATTCATAGTCATCTGGTCATGCTTTTCCGTCCGTTTTCATGTCTGCTCTAGCTATTTTCCTTAGGTCACTCTCTTTTAGGTGGTTTGCTCGCGGTAACGATGTCTTGTCCATTGTGTTGGCAATCTTCCGCATTTGTTTTGTGTCGGTCGGCAGCAGCAGGCAGTCGAGGTACATTATTACTGGTCCTTGCGCCAAACCATTGAGATGCTTTTTGTTCTTTTCTTCCTGTGGCAACAACCTGTGCTTCTTCCATGTCTTTGCTCCTTCCCTAATACTTTCGATGATTACCTGGCAGAAATCCATCTTTGCCATTTCTGGATAGTCCAAGTCCTTGACCATAATGGCTTGTTTGCAGAATGTAGGGGAGGTTGTTCCACAGACAATGTTATGGAAAAAAATAAGGAAAAATATTTTAACTGATTTCCTATTTGATTGTTCGTCATCTTGTTTCACCAATTTTTCTAGTTCTTAAAACAGATCATCGTGATGGAAACCCATTTTCTTGAGGCCAAGTTCTGTGACCAGTTCGGTCATTGTCTCGGTGGAAATCTTTGGCCTTGGTGCTGTCTTTTCCGTACCGTTTGGGTATCCAAACACCTTGTGGATGCCTTCCTTTGTTATTGTGATTTCTTTCTGCTGATCAGCTTCACCAAACTTTATTTTCATGGTTTCTATGTCCAGTTTGTCGTAGATGTGTGCTGCAAGCGGTTTGCATATGGAGCGCTTTATTTGGCATCCCTCTATGCTTCCAAACCCGGCTTCCCTAACATCTTGCCGGTGACGTTCCTCAAGTAATTTCCATGCTTTATTTACATTATCAAATGCTGCTCCTGCCTTGATCTCGCATTTGTCCTTATTTGTTGTTGCCTCCTGTTCATCATCCGTTGGTGCTGCCAATTCTTTTCCACTTGTCTTTCTTCTCTTTGTGCGCTTCTGCCTTGTTTTTATCTATTGAGAAAGAGAGGGTTTTGTTATAGAGGATGGTTTGGTGAAAAGCGATAGCAAAAATCTATAGAGAATATGGTTTTTACATCATCATTTCTGTCCTCTGCGGCGCCATTGCCCTCTGTACAAATGACATCATCATCGTGTTTTGTGCCATCGTCGTCGTCGGGAGTATCACGCTTTGACTCTTTGCTGGCATCATCCTCGTCTTCTTCCAACCGTTATCTTTTGTTTTTCTTCTTAGCTTTATTTACATCATTGTCGGCGCGTGGAACTGCTGGCGGGCTTATCATTACAGGACTTGGCTGCTGCTGCTTCAAGCTACCACCGTCGCTGATGAGTTGAGTTTTGTCCTTTCTCTTTTGTCTTTTTCCTCTAGGAGGAATGACAGTCTTGGTTTCTGATTGCTCCTCTTTTCTGCTGCTAGTCACTTGCTTTTTGTTGCCCTCCCTGCTGGAAGCTAGTGCTGGCACTTTCTCGGGTGCTTCGCTGTCCATGGTCTGCTTCGTTCTTTTTTCTGACGGGTGAGGAGAGATGTCTGGTTTTCCTGGATATGAACTATTAAGTTCAGACAAAATAGTTTCAATATCTTCTTCTCCGTCACCTGCACGATGATTATGTAACAAAAGGATTACGAAGTAACATCGAAATAAATGGGATATAGTTGTAAAAGTATGTCTTCCACGGCTGCACAAAAAAGATTCTGAAGGTTAATCTACATAGATTCAAAAAATAGCCCTTTTCTTTCATTTCGTGACATAAAAAAGCGATGAATCCATTGTATTCTTGTTATATAAAGTCTTCCCACTAAATCTTTGTTTCGCCAATCATTGATAGAAATTAGGGTCAAGTGTGAGCAGTATGTCTGATGTCAGGTCCATATCAGTGAGGGGAAGTCTTTTTTCATAGGAAAAAATACACTACAAATGATATTCTGTAAATTGGAGCAATAACTGTATGATTTAGAGTGTAAGATAAAATGTTCTCGGATGAATAATAATACACATAGTGTGCGAAAAATTTCATCGAAGTGCAATTTCCCAGGATTTTGTGGACGCAATTGGTTAACTTAATGCTGCTGCTACATAGTTTTTGTTATATGGATTGTGTGAGCCTTTTATAGTACCTTGCTGCACGGCAGGCTGTTCCACAGGTACCCTGTTTTCCTTATTACCAGTCCTTGCTGCATAAAAATGCCCAGGCGTTAGCAGCAGTAGAACCATAATTGAATTTCACAGCAAAAAGAGGAGATGCATCCCGTGGACAAAAAAACGGCATTGTCGGAGAGGCACATGTTGTTTCACGCTATAAGCACACAGCTAGATCTATTATTGGTGCACGGACGTTAATACGAGAGAGGCACGTAATTTGAAAGAGGGGCAACCAACGGATATATAGAATCTCCTGTAAATACCAGGTTTTGAATTTAAGGATGCTCTCATGGTTTGAATCTAGAGCGGTGTTCTAGATAGTTCTGGCATGCACAGTACGTTTTAGGCAAATTCATTGCGAGCGGATTTCTGTGACGGGTAAGGGTAGCATCCCATTGTACGCGTGTCTACCTTATTTCAATTTTGCTAGAAAAGTCTAGACAGACTTTTTGGAAACACGGTTTTGTGTGGCGGTTAGGGTTCATGTCCGTCAAAAAGGGGGAAAATCGCTTTGATCGACCTTTGGTAATGGAATGTAATGGATTAATATTTTTTTACCTTCGATTGCTTGTGAGGGATTCGTCGCATCCATCGGCTTGTTTTTGTCCTTGCTCTCTGTTGGTATCTCCGCCGCGAGCACGGGTCGTCACCGTCAGCCGCCGCCGCCGCCGGAGAGGTTTTTGATGCTTTCGCGGGCACCGACTGACTGCTTGTATCTCGAAGTGGATGGCGGCTGGTGGGTGAGGCGAACGCGATTTCGATTTTTGGTTGGTCTGCTGGATTGGATAATGGGGGCAGAAGGAAAGACGAGGGTGTTCAAGAGAGGGGAACTGGTGAAGTGTTCGAGATTTTCGCTGCGAAAGCAAAAGCAAGAAAGTAGTGGAGGGAGAGAGGGAAATGGTCGAACCGTCTCGAATCTACGACCGTCCGTCTGGACATCAAGATTGGTGTAATTTTCTGTGGGCTTTAATGGTCTTGTTTTTTTCCTTGCTTGCTCAACTACCGGAACGTTTTTTATTTTAGTGTGGTGACATCCACGGTGGCATGGTTTGGTGTTACCCAGAGTCACGTTCGTTCCTGCGTGTGTTATAGACGTTTTCTATGACGTTCCATGGTGAGTCGCATGGAAGTGAGGCCACCAGCGCTCATCCTCCTATGTAAAAAGGGGAAGCGTCTCGAATCTTAGACCGTAGGTTTGGACATCAAGACTGCTGCATCTTTCTGTGTACTTCGATGAGCTTGTTTTTTGCTTGGCTTTCTTAAGTCTTAGTCTGTGGGATGTTAGCATTTTTTGATTTTAGTGTTGTTGTGTGATGCACAGGGGCATGGTTTGGCGTTACTCAGAGTCACGTTTCATGGTTGTTTTGGAGAGGCATGGACATGAACTCAATGGAAGCATGCTAGCGCATTGGTCGGAGTCTCGTTGCCACGGGTGTATGCTTTTGGTATTTCCAAATGATTCCGTTCACTTGTTCTGTTGGAGAGGAATGGACGTGACCAAAACGTTCTGTTGGTACATGTAGGCTAGGGTCATGGATGTCGCGTGTTAGCAGTAGGAGCACGGTTGTTCTTCCACCAGAGGCATTTCGTTCCCCCGCGGGGAGCACGTTTTGCCGAATCTTGCGTAGTTTTGGTTCAAATGATTCCGCTTACTGGTTCACTTGGATACGCACGGGCGTCGAGTCTATTGAGTCACGTTTTCCCATTAGGCTGAGTCACGTTAGGCACGCAGTCGTGTCGATGTAGAAGTCACGTTTTTTAAGCAAATAACGCATGTCATGGTAAGTGTATTATTATGTAGAGTCACGGGCGTGAAACACGGGCCAGTGTGACTCTGTATATTCTGTGAGGCACATTGAGTGGAGAGGCATAGGCATGGTGTGGTATTATGTAGAGTCACGCTCGTCTGTGTTTGGTTCCAGAATAATTCCGTCGACTCGATCAAATGGAGAAGCACGGGCGTTAATCGCAGAAAGGCACAGTTTGGTTCGAAGTCATGGTGAACACCCACTGTTTACTCTGTGAGGCACGGAATGGACTATTTGAGAGACGCTGGTGTTGCCGGTCATTGGTCCCAGGAAGGCACGACATGGTATCATGTATTTGTGTTTGAAATGACTACGTTGACTCGTTGAGAAAAACAGGCACGTGCATGAATGCCATGAGGGCATGGTTGGGTCTGTCGGAGCATCACGTTTGATACGTTTATTATGGAAACAAAGCGGAATGGGTTTAGATGTTAACGCTAAAAGTTTACTTTGCACAATCGAGGTGTTTAAAAGCGTAAGCTCCTTGTTTTAAAAAGGCACGGCTTCGTGCTGAGTTGCGTGGTGCTTCTTTTATTAGAAGCACGGACGTGAAGTGAATACAGCCACGGTTCTGTACCAGGTAGCGACATGACTTGTACAGTGGTGATGGCGTGGATGTTCGTGGCAGTGTCAAGGGTCACAGGCAGGTGCGTGAAGCGCTAAAAGGCATGCTACCGTATAATATAGAGCCACGCTCCCGTGTGTTTGTGTTCCGAATAATTTCGTCGACTTGATCAGACGGAGAGGCACGGGCGTTCAGCCCACAAAGGCACCGCCAGGGTTCGTTCCTTGGTTGTTAGGCGCACAGACGCGTGGATGTAGAAGGCACGTTTTTCAAGCAAAGAACGCACATCACGATCCCACGTTTTTCAAGCAAAACGCGGACCTGAAGTCCGTATAACCATGACTCTGTACTAAGTAGCGACATGAACGAGTCACTTGGAGTTAGATTTTGATATAAATATCATTTCAAAACAAAAAATGTCAATGGAGAATGGTATGAATTCGACAGTAAGTTCTCTGGAATACAGACAGACGTACATAGTAAGTTAACTGTGTTTGAGATGTTTTCTATTGAATATGTACGGACCATTGGAAAGTAGTTGAGTGGTTGTGGTGTGGACGAACGCACGGGAAGACAAAATGATAGTACTGGTGTTTCCCAGCCATGCAGAGTTCGAGGTATTTAAAATAGATTGGGAGAATTCGAGGCGCCGGTTACTCCGTTTGACCATCTGACTGGTTTGCGTATGTTATAAAAAGCTACCTTCTCATCGAACACCCCACGTCCACAATTCTCCAGAGACAGGCACCTCTTTCTTGCTGGTAGCTCCTTGCTTTCGCCATGGCCGGTAAGAGGGGTTCTGGTTGTTCAAGCAACCAGGCAGCGAGGACAAAAGCCGCGGAAAGAAGGGAGAGGTGCCGCCGCTACGCCGTAGCGGCGGCAGGAATATCCTGCCCCGTTGCCCAGGTGTCGAACGATCTCTCGCGTGGATGCGATTCCTCCCACAAGCGCATTCGCCATGGAGACGATCTCGGCAAGATGGCAGTACAGAATTCCTTAGCCAGCGACGACTTGCTCGATGAGTTAATTAAGCAGCAGCAGTTCATCGCTCGTTTGGAGAAGTTGCTGCAGCAGAGCAATGCCTCTGTGGAGAAGTCCACTGGTCTCATAGTTCGATCTTTGTGTGAGAATGAGAAGCTTCTAAACGAGCTCGACCAGAAGGATCGGGAGGCCGCCCGCTTGAAGAATCTGTATGAGCAGAGCCATGCGTTGGTGCAGAAGCTGTCGGGCGAAGTGGGGCAGCTTATGGATGAGAATGTTGGGGTCCTCGTCAAGTACAAGAGCCTGGTGGAGGATTCCTTTGCTGCTGTGGAGGAAAGTTATGAGGCGACGAAGAAGGAGATTGAAGACGTGCTTTCGCCAAAGAGGCGATCAAGAACGCTTCTTTGGAGTGTAGGCGAGATCTTGTAGCGTGTTTTTCCGCTATGCTGGGGCATGTGGCCTTTTGTACTGCCATGAATCTGTAAGGCATTTATGTGTTGCATTGTCGCCGTGTTGTTTCGCTTTGTTGGCACATGTAGATGAGTAGGCTAAGGTCATGGATGTCGCTGTTAGCGGTTGGAGCACGGTTGTGCTTCCACCGAGGCACTTTGTTTTCCGCTGGGAGCACGCTTTGCCGAACCGCGCGTAGTTTTGGTTCAAATGATTCCGCTTACTCGCTCACTTGGATACGCACAGGGTCGAGTCTATTGAGTCTCGTTTTTGCATTAGGCTGGGTCACGCTAGGTCACATTTTTCAAGCAAATAACGCACGTCACGGTGCCAAAACATGAAGGTGAAAGCATGGCCGATTCGAGAGACACGAATATGAAAAACATGGACCTGAAGTCCATGTAGGGTCATGATTTGTACTATTAAACTCGTCGACTTTCTGGTTCGAATGCTTCTGTCGACTCGTTTAGACGGAGAGGTACGGCCGGTCAGCTTCAAAAGTGAACACCCACTGTTCACTGTTTCGTCAGAAACACGGGCGAGTGTAACTCTGTATACTCTGTGATTTCGCTTACTCGTTCACTTGGATACGCACGGGCGTCAAGTCTATTGAGTCACGTTTTCCCATTAGGCTGAGTCACGTTAGGCACGCAGTCACGTCGATGTAGAAGTCACGTTTTTCAAGCAAATAACGCACGTCACGGTGAGTGTAGTATTATGTAGAGTCACGGGCATGAAACACGGGCCAGTGTGACTCGGTATATTCTGTGAGGCACATTGAGTGGAGAGGCATAGTCATGGTGTGGTACTATGTAGAGTCACGCTCGTCTGTGTTTGGTTTCAGAATAATTGCGTCGACTCGATCAAATGGAGAGGCACGGGCATGAATGCCATGAGGGCATTGTTGGGTCTGTCGGAGCGTCACGTTTTGTACGTTTAATATTGAAACAAAGCGGCATGAGTATAGATGTTAACGCTTAAAGTTTACTTTGCAAGTGGCCGGTTTGACAGTCGAGGTGTTTAAAAGTGTAAGCTGCTTGTTTTTAAAAGACGCGTCTTTGTGCCGAGTTGCGTGGCATTTCTTTTATTAGAAGCACGGGCAGGAAGTGAATACAACCACGGTTCTGTACCAGGCAGCGACATGACTTGTGCACTGACGATGGCATGGATGTTTGTGGCAGTGTTAAGCGTGCGGTGGTAAAAGGCATGCTACCGCATAATATAGACTCACGCTTCCATGTGTCTGTGTTCCAAATAATTCCGTCGACTCAGTCTGACGGAGAGGCACGGGCGTTCAGCCCACAAAGGCACCGTCAGGGTTCGTTCCTTGCTTGTTAGGCGCACAGACGCGTGGATGTAGAAGGCATGGTTTTCAAGAAAGAACGCACATCACGATGCCATGTTTTTCAAGCAAAACACGGGCCTGAAGTCCGTATAGCCACGGTTCTGTACTAAGTAGCATCATGACTTGTACTCATAAACGCATGGACTTTCGTGCCTCTTGGCAATATTTTGGGTCACAGGCACTGGCGTGCGTCCCACAAAGGCATGGTGCTGTTTTATACAGAGGCACACTCGCCCCTGTTTCTGTTTCGAATGCTTCTGTCGACTCGTTCAGACCGAGAGGCACGGCCGGTCAGCCGACAGAGGCATATGGTTGCATTACGCACAGTCAGAGTCACATTACCATCGGTGTATTCTTTTGGTATTTAGAAATGATCGCACTCACTCATTCTGTTGGAGAGGAATGGACGTGAATCCTGCGGAGGCAAGTCTTCTTATTAGCCAGAGTCACGTTCGTTTCTTTAGTTGGTGTAACCCAGCGGAATGGGTTCAGATCCGAACACTCACTGTTGAAGCTGTTTTTGAAAGCTTCTTTCCTTGTTTTCAAAAGCACAGTCACGGTTCTTTGTTGTTGTTGTGTGTAGTACTCAATAAAGGCATTGACTCGATCTGATGGAGAGTCATAGGCATGGTGTGGTATTGTATAGAGTCACGCTCGTCTGTGTTTGTGTACCTAGTATTGTAATTACATACTGATGAAGGCGTGTATGTTCGTGGCTTTTCTGTGTTGGCAGTGTTTCGGGTCACAGCCACGGGCTTGCATCCAACAGTTTCATGGTGTAGTTTTATATGGAGTCACGTTCGCGTGTATTTGTGTTCGAAATGATTCCGTTGACTCTTTGATAAATATAGGCACGCACGTGAATGAAGGCAGGATGGGTTTAGATTTTAATGCTAGCTGTTTACTTTGTGAGTGCCCGATTCGAGAGTCGAGTTGTTTAAAAGCGTAAGTTCCTTGTTTTCAAAAGCCACGGTTCTGTACTGAGTTACGTCATACTTCTTTTATTAGAAGCATGGGCGTGAAGTGAATATAGGCGCGGACGATGACTTATGCACTGACGATGGCGTGGACTTTCGTGCCAGTGTTAAGTTTCGAAGGACGGGCGTGAAGCGCTAAAAGGCATGCTTCCGTATAATATAGATTCACATTCCCGTTTTGTTTGAGTTCCGAATGATTTCGTCGACTCAATCAGACGGAAAGGCACGGGCGTTCAGCCCACAAAGGCACCATTAGGGTTTGTTCCTTGCTTGTTAGGCGCACAGACGCGTGGATGTAGAAGGCACGGTTTTCAAGAAAGAACGCACATCACGATGCCATGTTTTTCAAGCAAAACACGGGCCTGAAGTCCGTATAGCAACGGTTCTGTACTAAGTAGCGTCATGACTTGTACTCATAAACGCGTGGCCTTTCGTGCCTCTTGGCAATATTTTGGTCACAGGCACTGGCGTGCGTCCCACAAAGGCATGGTGCTGTTTTATACAAAGGCACACTCGCCCCTGTTTCTGTTTCGAATGCTTCTGTCGACTCTTTCAGACCGAGAGGCACGGCTGGTCAGCCGACAGAGGCATATGGTTGCATTATGCACAGTCAGAGTCACATTACCATCGGTGTATTCTTTTGGTATTTCGAAATGATCGCACTCACTCATTCTGTTGGAGAGGAATGGACATGAATCCTGCGGAGGCAAGTCTTCTTATTAGCCAGAGTCACGTTCGTTTCTTTAGTTGGTGTAACCCAGCGGAATGGGTTCAGATCCGAACACGCACTGTTGAAGCTGTTTTTGAAAGCTTCTTTCCTTGTTTTCAAAAGCATAGTCACGGTTCTTTGTTGTTGTTGTTGTGTGTAGTACTCGATAAAGGCATTGACACGATCTGATGGAGAGTCATAGGCATCGTGTGGTATTATATAGTCACGCTCGTCTGTGTTTGTGTACCAAGTATTGTAATGACGTACTGATGAAGGCGTGTACGTTCGTGGCTTTTCTGTGTTGGCAGTGTTTCGGGTCACAGACACGGGCTTGCATCCAACAGTTTCATGGTGTAGTTTTATATGGAGTCACGTTCGCGTGTATTTGTGTTCGAAATGATTCCGTTGACTCTTTGATAAATATAGGCACACACGTGAATGAAGGCAGGATGGGTTTAGATGTTAATGCTAGCTGTTTACTTTGTGAGTGGTCGATTCGAGAGTCGAGTTGTTTAAAAGCATAAGTTCCTTGTTTTCAAAAGCCACGGTTCTGTACTGAGTTACGTCATACTTCTTTTATTAGAAGCACGGGCGTGAAGTGAATATAGGTGCGGACAATGACTTATGCACTGACGATGGCGTGGACTTTCGTGCCGGTGTTAAGGGTCGCAGGCACGGGCGTGAAGCGCTAAAAGGCATGCTTCCGTATAATATAGAGTCACATTCCCTTTTGAGTTCCAAATGATTTTGTCGACTCGATCAGACGGAAAGGCACAGCCGTTCAGCCCACAAAGGCACCGTCAGGTTCTTTCCTTAATTGTGGAGTCCCAGCGGAACTGGTTCAGATGTGAACACCCACTGTTTACTCTGTGAGGCACGGAATGGCCTATTCGAGAGACGCTGGTGTGTTATATTCCTCGCACGGTCATGAGTCCCAGGAAGGTACGGCGTGGCATTGTGTAGAGTGATGTTAGTTTGTCTTGGTGTTCCAAATGATTCTGTTGAATCGTTCGCACTGAATGGCACAACTATGAAGCCAGGAAAGGTACGCTGATGCAATACCCAGTGTCACATTCGTGTGTTGATTGCAGAAACCACACCGTTCGATGGGCGTCGTGTGAACGCCGGCTGGACACCCCTCCAGAAACCCAAGGTTCCGGCGAGCGTTTCCTCTGGTGACGCTGCTCTGCAGGAGGTGGAGGTAGTATTTAATAGAGTGAACACCATGTGTCAATGTTGCGGAATCCAAAAGGACCGATGGCCGCCTCATCCGTCGGGGAAGTGAATGCCGCGTGTCAGCGTTCCGGCTCCTCGCTCGAGGTCAAGGAGCAGTTATTTAAGCCGAGCGGCGTCCGCCACCACTAGACATCATCCTGCTTCTCCCTCTTTCCTCGGCAATCCTAGGAAATCATCCATCTTCCTCTTTTCGTTTGTTACGTTCCCCGCCATGGTTCGGCACAACATAACTACTTACGCGATGCTTACTCCCGAGCACCGCTTTCAGTTGCAGGAGGACATCCGTTTGAGGCGCGCCGCTCGGGTCGCAGCGGGCATGTCTCCGGACTCGCCGGGGCCGGAGGAGATTTTGGAGGTGGGGGAAGTGGAGGGGCGTGCGTCGGAGCTCATGCAGGGAGTTGATCCAGTGGGGGGAGATGTCATGGAGGAAGGGGAGGGGGGTGATCCAGTTGGGGGAGATCTGATGGAGGAAGAGGAGGTGGGTGACGAGGTTGAGGAGGACGACGAGGAAGGCGTGGACGAGGATGAGGAGGACGACGAGGAAGGCATGGAGGAGGATGTCAGGACGACGAGGAAGGCGTGGACGAGGATGAGGAGGACGACGAGGAAGGCATGGACGAGGATGAGGAGGACGACGAGGAAGGCATGGACGAGGATGAGGAGGAAGGCGTGGACGAGGATGACGAGGAAGGCATGGACGAGGATGAGGAGGACGACGAGG
The DNA here is from genome assembly GCA_021605205.1 of Aegilops longissima. NCBI lineage: Eukaryota > Viridiplantae > Streptophyta > Magnoliopsida > Poales > Poaceae > Aegilops > Aegilops longissima. The sequence goes on from CM038677.1 coordinate 56,955,586, forward strand.
AAGGCGTGGACGACGAGGATGAGGAGGACGACGAGGAAGGCGTGGACGACGAGGATGACGAGGACGACGAGGAAGGTGTGGACGAGGAAGACGAGGCGGAATTTTATCTCGGTGAGTCGGCCTTGATGGCGGAGCAGGCCGCTATCCTGGAGTCCATCCAAGATGAGGCGTATGTGGAGTCGAACCGGCACTTCCTCCAGGAAGAACAGGCAAAGACCGATGCTCTCTTCGACAAGCTGTATGCGGAGCAGGAGGTGGAGTCCAACGACGTCGATGTTAGAATGGAGATAGTGGACATCTCCGACGGCGGGGAGTAGTGTAGTTTTGTTGGTAGATGTTTGCTTTTCCATGGTTTTTATGCTTTCCATGTCAAGCAATCGTTGATGTCAAAATGGAGACAGTTTCGTTTCCATGTCAAGCAATCGTGTTTTGTTCTTAAGTAGTAGTACTGCCCCATCCAAAAAGAAATGTGTCAACTTTGCAATAACTTCGTACCAGGCAGCACAATTCACATTGTACTGGTTAGTGCAATGTTGAGCCAATTAATTTGTGAAGGAAGGTGTATGTTTTGTTACAAATTGCAGTTTCTAGTACAATATTTTTGTCGGAAGGCGCATGTTTTATTACACTATATTGTTTTATTATAGATTGCAGTTTCAAGTAGTACAAAATAAACGTCTCAACTAGGGCACATATTTTATTCTTGAGATTTCAGTGTGGTTAGATTTGAATATGGTTTCAACATGGTTAGATTCTATAGAGGCATTCAACAACATGCCCAAAAAAGCCACAGATGTGCTTCTGATAACACCGACACGGGTACGGTTTTACTCGACATAGAGGCACGCACGTAACGAACTGGAGGCACGGACGTGATTCTAACGGAGGTACGGACGCAAAAGGATCGTGATGCAAGGATGTGAAGGTGTGCCTCTGCTTTAAAGCTGCCTCTGCTTTAAAGAAGCTGTCATTCACACGTTTTCATTGCGGGGGGCATGGACTATGAGCTGCATGTGTTTTCGAAGGCATTAGACCTCGTTAATGAACTTATTAGAGAGAAGGCGAATCTTTTGGTTGGCGTCTATAATGTTGCATAAAAGTGCTTGAAGCCAAGTTACGCACGGTCTCCTTGGTATGAGAGGCACATAGGCACATAAGTGCCTATGTGGTGCACTGGAAATAAACTTGTGCAAAAGACATGTAAACTGCAAGCAAACTACAAGGTTAACTACGACACAAGCAAACCTAAATTTGTAACAAGAAAACGGCAGTCTTGAGAGAAAGAAAATCTAATGAGAAATCGAGAATGGCGTGAGCAATGTTCTAGATACTTCTTTTGGCCGGGACCACTTGCTTCAGTAGTCGTAGTCGCCACAGGACCTAGCGCGCTTCCTGGTCTGCTTCTTGTCGAGTTTTTCCCGATGAAGCCCTTCTTGGATGATGGTGAGGTGGCTCCACATCTCGTACGCAGCGTAAGCATCCTTTGCCGCGTACCCGATGTGCCTCATGGACAGGGGCATGCGCGCCCAGCGCTGCTTCTCTGCGTTGGTGAGCTCTACGTCGTGGACAAGGATGTCCGAGGCGTCCCCAAGGAAGTCCAGAGGCTTGGTAGCTGTAGCCACCCTCCATTCTTTCTGGATGTCGAAGAAGTGCGCGATCTCCAATCCGACGCGGCCGAGCATCTCTATGTTGCCACCGATGGAGAAGCCAAAAAACGTGTACCTGGGGTCGGCGAGGAAGTTGTCGAACCTGGTGCAGTTCTTGTCGGCGGCGCTCAGTTGAAAGAGCAGCACCGGATGATCCATGCCGACGGAGAGCTGGACGAGGGCTGGTTTCTTATGTTCGCCAACGTCGCTGGTGTACGCCACATCAACTCCGACGATCTTGTGGCGCTCCAATTCGAGGTGTCGCTCGTACTGCTCGATGATGGTGGCCGCCTTGTGCAACTCGTTGGTGTGGATCACTTGCAACTTGGTGTTGCCGTGGACCTGCACCTCGAATTCCTTGGTGAATCCCATGGCCTGGAGCAGTTCGTCCTCCTGCAACCTGGTATTTCATGGGGAACAGCGAGTGGGAGCGCAATGGCGATTTATGTTGTTTGTGGGAGACAAGTCCGCAGCGGAAGTGTAAATTTAAGGGCGGGGAAGCGGCAAAGGAGTGCACGATCTCATTGTCGATGCGGTTGTGCACATCGTGGGTTCTGGATCGTGGTTTCGTCTCCCTTACGGTGCGGTTGTGCACATCCTGGGTTTTTGATCATGGTTTTTCTATATTAAAAATTAAAATAAAATCAGCAGTTATGTTTTAACAACCATCGTATCTCCAGCAAGTCGTGGCGATGATAGCTCTCTTGCGTGGTTTGCTGTCAAATGTTAACTTTTACAATTTATCTAGTGAGGCATGCAGGGGCAGTATGTAGAGGCACAGGTCTCTGACTAAGAGAAGCATGCTTGAAAGTGGCTGGTTTAACTCTCAGACGCACAGGCGTGGTACATTCATAAGGAGTGACAAATCTTTTCTTCATACATTCGATGGGAGGAGCAGTGTTGTGTTTCCTCAGAGGCACTGTTGTGTGTCCGTGTTGCAACAGACGCTGCCAGATGGCCAGAAATAACGAGAAGCAACGAGAGACGTGGACATGCAGCTACAAGAAGCACTCATACAACAAGAGGCTCAACGAGAGGCACAGATATGATGCTACGTGAGGCACGGAGATGAAGCTATGTGATTGTACGGGCGTTAATTCGTGATATAGTGCGACGTGAGGCACGAGCACGAACAGATAGCCATGCACTCAACTACATATGCAAAAAAACCACATATGTAGGAAGAATCGTTTTTCAAATATATGTTCTGTGGCAGAGTCACGGCTATTACTTGTGTGACAAAGGAATGTATGTCGAATGTACGTGACGTGAGGATTGACAATAGGCGTCTGTTACTGTTTTTCTGGAATGTTTTTCAGTTAAATTTGAGAGGCATGAATGTGTTGACGGAACAGGCACGGTTATGTCTGAAATAGTTGCAAGGTCGTCCCTAAGTTGTCCTATACGCTTCACAGTTACAAGCACGGTCATCGTACTTGTCGAGGCAAGGAGGTGTAGGATGCAAATCTTCATAGACCTGATACGTCGGAAGTTGGCCGTAAGGCACGGACGTGATTCTAAGGGAGGTACTTTCAAGAAGCTTTCATTGGCACGTTTTCATTGCGGGGGCCATGGCTTATGAGTTCGATGTGTCTTCGAAGTCATTTGGCCTCATTCACGGACCTGAAGAAAATTTACGCACGGTCCCCGTAGGAGTGGAGGCACAGAAGTGCCTCCGTGGGTGTTTTAAGTAGTTGGTGTTATTGACGGACAACCGTGCCTCTGTAGTGTTCTTCTTTGAGGGTCACGGATGTAAGCAATGTTTTGCAAGGAGAATAAACACCTAACTACCTCTGTATTCAAAATGATTTTCAAAAGTGTTGCATTCGAACTATTTTTAATATTGCGTGTGCAATGGTTTGTTAGGACATTGTGCATTGCTTTTAGTAGCATTTTGTAGTTGTTGTCCCTACATTTCGACGCTGCATCCACAAAGTTACTAGTGCATGTGTGTTACGCTAATTGTGTAGCATCTGTACTGTGTTTATATTTTCTAGTTCACGCCAATATATTCTAATAATAGAAAACTCCAACATTGCATTGGAAATAAACTTTTTCAGAACATATGTAAACTTGAAGCAAACTACAAGGTTAACTGCGACAAAAGCAAATCTAAATTTAGAACAAGCAAACGGTAGTCTTGAGAGAAAGCAAATGTAAGGAGAAATCTAGAATGGCATGAGCAATCTTGTAGATACTTTTCTTGGCCGGGACCACCTGCTTCAGTAGTCGTAGTCGCCCCAGGACCTTGCACGCTTCCTGGACTGCTCCTTCTCTAGTTTTGCCCGGCGGAGCCCTTCCTGGATAGTGGTGAGGCGGCTCCATATCTCGTACACAGTGTAAGCATCTTTTGCCGCGTACTCGATGTGCCTCATTGTCAGGGGCATGCGCGCCGAGCGCTGGTGCTCTGCATTGGTGATCTTCTTCTTCATGTCCTTGTAGTAGTCGTGGACAAGGATGCCTGAGACATCGCCAAGCGAGTCCAGGGGCTTGGTAGCTGTAGGCACCCTCCATTCCTTCTGGATGTCGACGAAGTGAACGTTCTCCAGTCTGACAAGGCTGAGCATCTCTATGTCTCCGTCGATGGAGAAGCCAGCAAACGTGTACCTGGGGTCGGCGAGGAAGTTATCGAACCTGGTGCAGTTCTTGTCGGCGGCGCTCAGTTGAAAGAGCAGCACCGGAAGATCTTTGCCGACGGAGAGTTGGACGAGGGCTGGTTTCTGATCTTGGCCAACGTCGTTGGTGTACTCCACATCAACTCCGACGATCTTGTGGCGCTCGAATTCGAGGTGTCGCTCGTACTACTCGATGATGGTGGCCGCCTTGTGCAACTTGTTGGTGTGGATCACTTGCAACTTGGTGTTGCCATGGGCCTGCGCCTCGAATTCCTTGGTGAATCCCATGGCCTGGAGCAGTTCGTCCTCCTGCAACCTGATATTTCGTGGGGAACAGTGAGTGGGAGCGCAATGGCGATTTCTGTTGTTTGTGGAAGACAAGTCTGCAGCAGAAGTCTAAATTTAAGGGCGGGGAAGCGGCAAAGGAGTGCACGATCTGATTGTTGTCACGACCGGTTTTTCAATAAAATACTTATTGAGAAACCGATCTTTTTTATTCCAGAATAGGAAGAATTCTCCTTACTGGTAGACAAATACATGATACAGAAGTCCAGTGGCATTAAATATATTACAGGGTTGAACTGAGGTTGCTCAACAATTTATTACAAACACGCCAATATTGTACATAAGGGCGGCTATGACACAGGGTCGACATGAATCCTAATCTGGCGGCTCATCGAGCGTCGAGGTGAGGCTCGATGCATTTATTCGGGTAGCGGAAGCGGATATAATACAAGTGATCAAATCCAGGATCGCACGGGACTGACTGGGACTCCTCTAGGCGTCGCACTCGCTATCGAACTCTTCATCCATGAGATCGCCTTCGTCAACATCTGGCCAAATCAACAAGCCAGGTGAATACTTTGAAAGTACTCGCAAGACAGTTCGGACATAAGATATAACAAATTCAAGCAATGAATGCGCCATGAGCAAATAACGCTGCACACTCAAATAATAAACTATTGCACGACATGATAAGTAAAAAGGAAGTCGGGCGGTAGTTCTCCCGAAATCCCAACAAAATAACTGAGAACCGATCGGGTGTCTGGAGCGACGCCTCGAAGGGTAAACCAATAAATTATCATGCCGCAGTCGGGCGTCTAAGCGACACCACATAAAGGGCTTATATTGAAAAGTAAATAACATGTGTTCCACAGTCGGACGTCTGAGCGACATCGCAGAAAGGGCTTATAGTGAACGTAAATAACAAGCATGCCACAGTCGGACGTCTGAGCGACATCGCAGAAAGGGCTTATATTGAAAGTAAATAACAAGCGTGCCCGCGATCGGACGTCCGAGCGACATCGCGAAAGGGCTTATATTGAAAGTAAATGACAAGCGTGCCCGCGATCGGACGTCGGCGACATCACAGAAAGGGCTTATATTGAAAGTAAATAACAAGCGTGCCACAGTCGGACGTCTGAGCGCCATCGCAGAAAGGGCTTATATTTCCTTATTCATATCTGATAAATTCACGAAGATATAACACTCACAGGAAATAATCAACACATAATTATAAACGGGTTAGTCCATCCACATGAATAATCATTTAGCCGGACTTAACACTCATGTGGTTCACCGGAGTTTTGTCACTGAGACTGACACTGACAAGATAAGTTGAACACAGTACTCGGACATGGATAAGATGATTCGAAGGATTTTGACTCTGCAGAGTTTGTACTAATCATCCACAGCTAACGGATTTCCGTAGTCACGAAGGACTAGTTCCGTTTACGGTATTTTGGTAGAAACACATCTAACCAGTACACACCCATCCCACCTCACGATGCCAGGAATCACCCTAGACAACGTTCAAGCAAAACTTTGGGACGGGGAGATCACAACCTCGAATAGCATGGGATCAAATTTATATACGCGCGCTCTAAGGGGTGCCCCCCTCTCGGTCCCAACCGGAAACACCCATGCCCCCTGACCGGATGACTGGCTTTAATCCAAGGCCATGGAACCCTCATCACGGCCTCTCTATTTGGTGTGTAACAGGAAAGAGGTTTGCAACTTACTAAGCCATATCCCTTGCGGAAAACATGTGGTAGTACAGGAAAGGAAACGGATGGTAACGTGACTTAATCCACGTTGACACTGGAGTTAAATGGTTTGGCATAAGACTGGCATGCAACAACACTGCCATCTTATCACCTCTCATGTCATCACATGATCATGTAAACTCACATCGATAAGCATACGGAGTTTCGGAGCTCACTTGTCTCAACTATGCATGTAGTATAACACTTATCGAAATGCTCATAGACATGCCATGAAACTACTCAATGAAAACATGCAAAAACACTCATCATATCAAAAGTTCAAACATGCTTGCCTGGTTCGGAGTATTCGGAGTCTAGCTTGGTAAAGTTCGCGGTTCCGTCACCTCCTCCGGTATCTACGGTATAAGAAAATACGTACTAACGTAAATACCGTGAGTGCACAAAAAAGTGTTCCAAATATTTTTCAATTAAATATGATAAAAAACTAGACATAAAAATAAAGAGGACAGAAAAAGAATCAATCAAAAATCCTTTTCTGTTTAAAAGTTACTAAAGATTTAGCCCAGGGACTTGTCTGTAATGAAACAGAAAGTTTCCAGGGGCTAGCTTTTAAAACAGAAAACGCTTCGGCTAAAAACCCGTCAACTGCAAATGAAGATGTATTCTTCCTGAAGGCGTTTTCAGAAAACGGTTCAAAAAAAAAAGACTGGCGAGGGGTCCCACCCGTCAGGTTTGAATTTTCAAACGGGGGAACAGAGCTCGTCGGCGCCCGAGAGCTGCGGTGATCGCCGGCGGTGATCCACGGCGAGTTTGGAGGATCGGAGGGTACCTACGTGATCAGTGTGCCCTTCCGCGTCTGTGGGTGGTGGAGGTGGTCGTCGGCGAGCACCACGTCGGCGGCGGCCCTTGCTCCGGCGGACGGCGGCTCGGGTGATGTTGGATCTCGCCGGGGAGGGCTGCGGAGGTTATATTGGAGCTCGAGTTAGTGCACTGGGTGTATGAGAAGGGTACTGACGTGGTTTGGGAGCCAGGGATGGCCTCACCTGAGTGGATCGAGTTGGTGGCCGAGGGGGATCGGGGCGGCCGGAGTCGGGGGAGGAGACCTCCTTGAGGTCCTCCTGGTGGCTTGGCGGGGTTCTGGTGAGGTGGAGTGATGGTGCGTGCTCGAGAACGAGCTCGGGACCTCATTTTATTGGTGATCCGAGGCGGTGGCCGCGAACGGGAAATCTCCGGTGATGGTTACGGCGATGCAGTGGTTGGTCGGTTAGTTTAGGGGGTTGAGCATCAATGTGGAGGTCCACTGGTTCCATTTAGATGCTAACCTAGGTTGGATTAGGCGTGCTTCGTGGTTTTGGCAGAACAGAGCTTCGCGGGCCCATCGGCGGCAGAGGGCGTGCCCTGTGCTTGCCGAACCACGCGACGGTGTGCTTGGCGCTGGCACGCAGAAGGCCACGCTGGAGGCCTCGGGTGCG